>PVLC010010645.1:0-50130 GCA_004027655.1 Graphiurus murinus | reverse complement strand
GTTCTGGGGACAGTAAAGTCCAAGATCAAGGTGCCAGAGGATTCAGTTCTTGTGAGGGTTTTCTTGACTTGCCTATGGCTGCTCCTGTGCCCTCGCATGGTAGGGAAACACCAAGCTCTGATCTCTTTTCCTCTTATAAGGGCACCAATCCAATCTTAACAGGTCTCACCCTCATGACTTCACCACCAACCCTAATTACCTCTCAAAGGCCCCATTTCCAAATATCATCATATTGGCAATTGGGGCTTGGACATAGGAATTTGGATGGGGTATACATAATTCAGTCCATAGGAAAGTTTGTGAACTGGGAGGATCCAGCTTCCTAGGCTTAGCCTTGGAATTGTTGGTGTTAAAGCACCACACCTGGACAGGAACTTAAACCCACACCAATTCAATGTTGGCTGCCTGGTTTTCTTCTCTCGTTGTTTTATTCTTTATACTCATCATCGAGCACCTACCAAGGCCCAAGCACTTTTCTTGGTGCAGGAAGAGCACTGAACTCCAAAATTCTACACTGATAGAGTTCCACCCTCCTGGGAGAGATACACATTAAATGTCAGGTGACACAGGTGTTAACAGAAGAAGAAAGCAGGCTAGGGAGCCAGAAAGAATGGTACTTTGAAGAGCTTCACCCTCCACCTTCTCTTTTATTTACAAGAAGTTAAATCTCTTTCCCTTGCTTCATCCTAGATTTCTGCCTCATGATGTCCTAATGTATATAGTAATCTTTATTATTCAATACTTTCCACATTATTTGAAAGAGTATCTAATAAGGAACTAGCTATTATTTACTGAGCTTTTATGATATGCTATGCACAGTGTTAAACTGTTTTCTTGGATTTATTCATGAATCCTTAAAACAATCCTGAGGCAGGCATTCCTTAATGTCACCATTTTTCTTTTTCTTTTTTTTTTTTTTGGTGGTACTGGGGATTGAAGCCAGGGGCATTCTACCTCTGAGCTACACCCCCAGCCCTATTTTTTATTCTTTATTTTGAAACAGGGTCTCGTTAAGTTGAAAAGGGCCACACTAAGTAGCTGAGGTTGACTGCAAACTTGGGATCCTCCTGTCTCAGCCTCCCAAGTACTGATATTACAAGCCTGTGACACCATGCCTGGCTTAATGTCACCATTTTTCAAATGAAAAACTATGGTATAGGGAAGTTAAGTAATCTGTTCTGTAGTACATCATTTGACCACACTATTAGTAGGTCATCAAGCCAGGTTTTGAACCTAAGTAGTCTGATTCCCAAGCATCCAAGCATGTTCCAAGCATTCTTTTTAAATTTTTTTCCTTCAGTCCTGGGGCTTGAACCAGGGCCCCATGCATGGGCAAATGCTCTACAACTGAGCTATACCACTCTCCCCAGATCTTTTCATTTTATTTGAAGACAGGATTTTACTAAGTTAATAAGGCTAGCCTCAAATTTGTGATTCTCCTGCTTCAGCCTCCAGAGTACCTGGGATTACAGCTATACCACACTGTGCCCAGCCTCAAGCATGTACTCTTAATCTGTGTGTTCAAATTCCCATGATTTCTTTTTTTGCATTTAGGATAAAGTTTGTTCCAATTTAAAACTGAGCTATAATTCACATATAAAATGTACAATTCAGTGGTTTTAGTATATTCACAAAGTTGTGCAATCAACACCACTGTTTAATTCCAGAACATTTTCATCATCCCTCAAAGGAATCTCATATACCTGAGTAGTCACTTCCTTTCCCCTCTCACCCAAGCTCTTGGCAACCACTAATCTACTTTTTGTCTCTGTGAATTTGCTTATTTTGGGCATTTCATATAAATATATCATCTTTTGTGCCTAGTTTGTTAGCATGATGGTTTCAGCATTTACCCATATAGCTAGTTGGACACTATGGCACACAGCTATAATCCTAGCTACTCAGGAGGCTAAGGCAGGAGGATAGCAAATGTGAAGCTAGCCTTACCCATGTAGTGAGAGCCTATCTCAAAAATAAAAAAGGGGCTGGGGACATAGCTCAGTGGGAGAGCACCCCTAGGCTCAAAGCCCAATACCACTAAAAAGGAAAAAAAAAAAGATTTATTGATATTGTAGCATGTAACAGTACTTTGTTCCTTTCTATGGCTGAATAAAAATCCATTGTATGGATATACCACATTTTATTTATTCATTCATCAGTTGACAGACATTGGCATTGTTTTTGATTTTTATTTATTATTTGTTCATTTTTTACTAGGGTTTGAACCCAGGGATATTCTACTTCTGTGCTACATCCTCAGTCCTTTTTATTTTTTGTTTTGAAACAGGGTCTCACTGGGTTGCTAGGAGTCTTATTAAGTTTCTGAGGCTGTCTCAAACCTGTGATCCTTCTGTCTCTGCCTTCCAAGTACTGGAATTACAGGTGTGTGCTATCACACCCAGCTACTTTTTGAATATTATGAATAGTATATAATAATCATATTCATAGGCTGCTGTGAATATCCTCATAAATTTTTGTGGACATTATTTTTGTTGTGATAAATACACATGAAATGTACTACCTATATGATTTTAAAATACATATTCAAAAATATGTTTATGCACAGTGTTGTGCTATCATCACCACCATTCACCCACAAAATTTTTATTTTGCAAAAATTGAAACTCTACCTATTAAACAACATTTTCTATTTCCCTCTTCCTCTAGCCCCTAGCAACCACCATTTTACTTTGAGTATATGAGGTTGATGAGTATAGGTACCTCATATAAATAGAATCATATAGTATTTATCTTTGTATGATTGGTTTATTTCACTTTTAGCATAATGTCCTCAAGTTTTATCTATATTGCACCATATACTTCTTTTTTTTTTTCTTTTCTTGTGGTATTACAGATTTAACTGGGACACTCTACCACTGAGCTATATCCCCAGTCTTTTTTATTTTTTATATTTGAGACAGTATCTTGCTAAGTGGCTAAGGCTGGTTTCAAATTTGTAATCCTTCTGCCCCAGCCTTCCAAGATGCTGGGATTATAGGCGTGCATCATTTACCCTGGTTCCATGTGTTTTTTATTTATATTTCCCTGATGGTTAATGATGTTCATGTGTTCACTGGTCATTTGTACATCTTTTATTGTAAAACTGCTTATTCAAATATTTTCATTGTCTGCTGTAGTCTGAATGTGTCCCCCAGAATTCATGTGTTAAAATAAAATTGCCACTGGGTATGATGATGTACTCCTGTAGATCCAGCTACTTGGAAGGCTGAGGTGGGAGGATCACTTGAACCCAGGAGTTCCAGACCAGCCTGGACAAGATATAAAGACTCCATCTGAAAAGTGAATAAATAAATGAGAAGAAAGAGGACACTTAATTGTCAGTGTGACAGTATTAAGTGGTGAGACCTAGAGGAGGCAATCCAGTAATGAGGGCAGGGCCCTAATAAATGTGTTTAATGCCCTTATAAAAGGGCTTGAGGGAATGGGTTCACTCTCTTCTGCTCTTCTGCCAGGTAAGGACATGATTTTTGTCCTTTCTTCTTTGCCTTTCTGTCCTTTCCACCATGTCAGGATACAGCAAGGTCCTCACTAAACATTGATTCTGAGTCCTTGACCTTGGGCTTCCTAGCCTTCAGAACTACAGAAAAAAAATTTATTCTTTATAAATTACCTAGTCTGTGATGTTGTGTTATAGCAGCACAAATAAACTAAGATACTATCCATAATTTAAAAGTTACTCTGGAACAAAATACACTTTTTCGATAGTCTGCAAAGTATCACTAGTATTTTCTCTTATTTTCCCCCCTCTAGTATTCATACAATGAGGTATATCACTTGATCACAACCCATGGGCTAACAGATTGCTGTTCATAACAAGGAAAGTTCTACTCAATCTTGATGTGCCTTCTGGCCTAATAAGAAAAAGTATTAATTATGATAATTATAAATACAATTTTAGAATTTATATATCTTTTAGCCTGATTCTTAAAAACTGATAATGTATATAGATTCTCATTAACCCTTCATTTCTCTTTTTCCTTATTTCAATCTTATACATTGCTGCCTAAATAATATTCAACAGTGTAAATCTGATGGTGTCACTACCTCACTCAAAAGCTTCAACAGCTCCCTACTGCTGACCAAAGTAAATGCAGTCTTCTCCTATTATACACAATGTTCTTTCTTGACTCAAGAAATCAGTAAGAAATACATTTAATACTGTGATCCCAAGCACAAACATACACATAAGCAAACATACTCAAACAACAAAAATGATTTTTCATAAAAAGTTCCTTTCCTCCCAACATAAATTGTACTTTTATCTTTTTTTTGGTGGGAGAGGGGTCAAACTCTGAGCCTTATACTTACTAGGTAAGTGCTTACCACTGAGCTATACCCTCAGCTTACAAGTATACTGTGATATCTGGAAATTAAAATAAATACTTGTGAGGGGACTCAATAAATTTATTTTCAAACCTAAAGTTTGGAAAAGATGATTCTTTAGCATAACCAAATATGGTACATTTCTTCAGAGTTTGATAAAACCTACACCAGTGAAGTTCAAACCTTTTTGTATATTAGGATCATTTGGAGAACTGAAATTTTTTTTGGAAAAAAAAAAAGGCAACATAATCTAGATCTCCACTTTTGAACAATTCTCATTCATAAGAGCTGGGAAGGAGCCCAGAAATGTATGTTTTCATTAAGTCTCTCCAGCTAATGCTGTAGTGCAGCCAAGTTTAGAAAAAACTGCTCTTACCATATATTATTTACCTACCCCCTACCCTGCATGCCACCCTGCATCACGATTATATCTTGCTTCCTGCACTGTTTCTTTACATATTCATTCTCCTCTACCTAGAACCATCTTTCCTACTTACTGGAATATTTCCAGGCCCATCTGAAATATCACTTCCTACTTATTTCTCCAACCATAAGAATAGTTTAATTTCCTGGACTTGCTACAAGTCTTTATTTGGGTTGTATTGATGGAACTTCTCTTGTTCCACATCACAGTGCTTATCTTTCAAATACATTATAAACAACTGTATTATAATCACCTGTTAGTGGGGAGGACAATGATGCACTTGAAGTCAGGATTTTTTTTTTATTTTTATTTTTTTATACGATGGATTGAACCCAGGGGCATTCTACCTCCGAGCTACACCCCCAGCCCTATTTTTTATTCTTTATTTTGAAACAGGGTCTCACTAAGTTGCAGAGGGCCTCACTAAGTAGCTGAGGCTAGCCGAGAATCTGAGATCCTCCTGTCTCAGCCTTTAAGTACTGAGATTACAAGCATGTGCCACCACGCTCGGCCTGAAGTCAGGATTTAATAAACTTCCTTGAAATAGAACCTTTCATTCTGGGGCCCAACTGGTTAATAAAGAACTTAAGCAACATCAGATTTTTATATTTAAATAGGATATTGTAGGCATGGATAGGTGAATGTTAAAACATGGGCTATTCATGCAATCTAGTCTTTGATTAGCTCTTTCTCAATGTTCTTTTCATCACAGTCCTTCAAAGGAAGAGACAATGGACAGATCTAAATACCAACGTCCAAAATAAACTAACACTAAAATCTCTCTATCCTATTTGATGTAAGGTTTCCTTAAGAGTTCCTAGTTTCTGTGACCAGAAGTTTCCAGGTCATGTCTTTGAGCTTCAAGCAAATCAAATACCCTAAACATTTTGTTTTCATCTTAGTTGGCTCTGCATGTTCAGAGCACTGTTAGAGTATTATGTTTTCCATTTTGTATGGGTATAAATTAAAGTGCAGAGGAGATTTGATTAGCTCAAGATCCCAGAGTGACTGGCAATGATGGGAATAAAGCCTTGCTCCCCAGATTCCTGGCCCAGTTCACCCTGTACTAAACCACAGGTATGTCGCCTTTTTGCTGATGAGGCCACACAGCGTTCCTTGGAGGGGATACCCATTAGCTCTGGGAGGATGAAGGCACATGGGGAGGTTTCCAGAGAGCCATTCAGAGAGTTAGAGTAAGAACCAATGACATCCTGAAAGTTTGAGTGAACAGTCATGAATATGGTTTGAAAAACATGTGGTTAGCAAATACTTAATGGGGTTTTGGAATATTTATTTTAAATGTCAAGCCACTTTGCATTTCTGGGTAATATCTAGTCCTGCATGTCCATCTCTTACTCTGAGTGTAATGCAAACAAAAATGATAAGCCAATACAAAAATTAAAAAAAAAAAGACATTGCCATTTGAATGCTTAGGAAATACTAAAATTTAGAATTATAGCAATTATAAAAGGAAACTGGTGATAATGATCACGTTGTAAAGTGGGTATCAGAAATAGCAATGACTAGAAATTCTGGCCTCCAGATATATGTTGGAAGAAGGATAATTACTGAGGATGTCCACCATCTACCCAAGATTCCAATGTCACCTCAGTCCAACAAAGGACTCTCTAGTTGACGAATCTGATCTTACCTGGAACTACAGGTATCTTGGTGCCTTTCCCCATTTCCACAGAATGTTTCCCAGAATGTATCCCTGTCATTAAATGACACATGACTGTATAATGTTTACTCCACATTTATCTGACATCCACATCCCCCGGTCACTCTGGATCACAGATCCAACTTTATTTTCATGCATTTATCATTATCATTTGTACTCTAATCTGTTAATATATTCATTGTCTACATTCCCCCATTAGAAAGTAAACTGAGGGAAGGTGTCAGTTTTATCTCCAGCATCTAGAGCAGTGCCTGGACTCTAGTAATGCTGAATACATATGTATTGCATAAATGAAATACTCTCAATGATGTCACTCCAGAAAATGCCTCTTCAGCCCATGGATTGCTCTAACAAGCTGCCAAATAATGATCTTTGGAATGACTTCAGCAAGTGCATTAGGTAATATCTTCAAAATGTCTACTGCTATATAGTATACATCAGTCAGGCTTCACAGATCACTCAGGAAGATGAACTCCAAGTTTGCATAACCAGTGGTGTCAGCTTTGTATTGGACAACTTTTTATGTATTCATATTTAAGGATGGAGGGCAGGAGGGCAGGTGTCCCAGGCATCAGGGAGCAGCTGTCCTTTAGCACGCTATGCCTGCAGTCTGTAGCAGAAGAGCTCTGATGAAAAGCAGAGGAAATTACAGTTGTCCGGCCTTGTGGTCACAAGGGCATGTGTTGCATTCGCAAGGTCATTGTGGGATAATGCAGGGTGTAGCTTGCACACATTCTGCTGCTGAAAGGGAGATTTTTCTTTTTCCTACCACATCCGACACATGGTTTGCCAGAGGAAGGGCACGAGATCAGCAGCACTGATGAGCTGGCTTGGTGTTTTTAGGCCACATCTCTAGTAAACCAATGACTCCCTTCTGACTCCTCCAAAAGAGCCAACAGAATTTATTCATTACCAAGTGTGAACAGCAATCACACAAAGCCTCCAGATTGCTTTTGCCTGCCATGCCAAAAAGCCCTTTAAAAATAAAAAAAAAACTTAAATAACACTGTCAATGCTTATTGTACTAAAATCTTTGGAAAGGAAAAGTTTTAGCCTATTTCTAAATTATGGATAAATATAAGATTTATCTCTCTAGTATAAATCTAGAAAATAAAAGAGAATATAGTACCATAATATAAAACTACATTTAAAAAAACCTACAGGACACTTAACATGCAAAATACTTAGAGAGCCAAACAAATGCTCAGGCCTATTTGCTGGCTGGAGGTGTCCATTAGTGCTCTATAACTAAATGATTGGGCTTCCCAAAGTCTTTGGTGATAAGTCATAGGGCATGAGACCATATGGTTGACGGGTTCATTTGCCCATTAGTGGACAAAGCATTGTCATAGGAATTGGTAACTTGTGCTGTAATCTTAGGTTATTTATTTTGTGCTTTGTGGCCTTTGTAAAGTTACTTAAACTCTCTGAGCTCTAATTTACTCATCTGTAAATTGGAAATAATGACCTTACCAGGTTGTTGGGAAAATAAAATAAGATAATTAGGGAAAAGCACTTTGTAGGTATTTGGTAAGTATTAGCTTCTATTTTTTGGTCCCTAAATATAGAGTTGCTCAGTCTGAAGTAAACAGGATTGTCCCAGAGCAAACTGTTTTAAACTCAGCCTTCAGTCTTTTTACAGCTTGTCTAAAGATCTACAGAATTCTAACTTCATCAGCTTTATCAAAGTGACCATCAGTCTACACTTGTTGATTGATGGACTTGTGTAGATTACTTCCTGTGAGATTTTTTTGGCTATAAATGAGAAGTCTATTTTATTTGTATGTGTATAGGGCACTAGGGATTGAAGCCAAGAGCATTCTCTCTCTGAGCTACACCCCCCAGCCCTATTTTATTTTGAAGCGGGGTCTCACTAAGTTGTGGAGGGTCTCAGTAAGTTGCTGAGGCTAGCCATTAACTTGTGATTCTCCTGTCTCAGCCTCCCAAGTACTGGGATTACAAGCATGGGCAATCATACCTGACTGAACTCTATTTTATTTTATTTTTGCTTATTTATTTATTTTTGCGGTACTGGAGGTTGAACCCGGGGACATTCTACCTCTGAGCTACACCCTCAGCCTTATTTTATTCTTTATTTTGAAACAGGGTCTCACTAAGTTGGAGATGGCCCCACTAAGTAGATGAGGCTGGACACAAACCTGCGATCCTCCTGTCTCAGGCTCTCAAGTACTGGAATTACAAGCATGAGCCACCACACCTGGCCTGAATTCTATTTTAAAGTATTTAACTTGGGTGGATGATTTGGGGAGAGATTCAGCACAATGAATTTTTTAGGCTAGACAAATTGAGTGATAATTCTATAGAAATGAATAGCATTAGTCCAGCAAAACAATAAATGTATTTGCTTTTATAATGTAGGTACATAAACAAGCTACTTATTTCCGTTTCCTCCCTCTCTTCCTTTTTATTTTTTGTGATATTAGGGATTGAACCCAGAGACATTCTACCTCTGAGCTACAGCCCCAACCCTGGTTTCATTTTTTATTTTGAAATAGGGTCTCATTAAGTTGTTGAGGCTAGCCTTGAACCTTTGATCTTCCTATTTCAGTCTCTCAAGTACTGGGATTACAGACGTGCAACCACCATGCCCAACTGAGTTACCTACTTCTTGGAAGGTGGTCCAGTCGGCATCCTCACTGTGACCCCCAAATACCTGACAACCACAACTTAGCGGAATAAAGATCTATTTGCTCACAGTTCTGGAGGTTTCAGTTCATACAAGGCCAGGCCATGTCTGTGGGATGCAAAGGAGTGAGGGGAGGACACAGGGGGCAAATATATAGCCCCCAAGAACATCATTAGTCACCTACATCCTCCACCAACACACTCTACCTGCTTAAGTTACCACCCAATAAATCCAAATTATTAATCCATCAATGGATTTAATCCACTGATGAAATTAGGACCTGATTCCATTATTTCACCTCTCAACATTTCTGAATTGTCAATACATGAACTTTTCCAGGGGACATTCTATATCCAAACTGTAAGATCAGGGGAGAGGTGACATGGCCTGAGATAACACAGGATATGAAGAATACATAGGAGTCTCTACTTGACATAATTACACTGCAACCATACAGATAACCCAGAAGAAACAGGGCTTTCACAAGGTCCCTTTCTATTTGAGCAGCAGATACAACTACATGTTTGAATAAATAAATTAATATCATAACAGAATCCAACTGAGTCAAACAGAAAGGAGATTGGTCTCAGTATCCATATGACCAGATACAGTTTGGATCAAACTTATCATAAGCGCATATAATTGAACTGAAGACCATAATAAAAAGGAAACTGAGAGCCGGGCGTGGTGGCGCACGCTTGTAATCCCAGCATTTGGGAGGCTGAGACCGGAGGATCCGGGTTCGCGGCCAGCCTCAGCTACCTAGTGAGGCACTCCGCAACTTAGTGAGACTTGGTTTCAAAATAAAGAATAAAAAATAGGGCTGGGGGTGTAGCTCGGAGGTAGAATGCCCCAGAGTTCAATCCCCAGTACTGCAAAAAAAAAAAAAGGAAACTGAGGTTTGACCATGTGAGCCATCCTCACATTGTAAGCAAGAGGAGTGAGTATGAAGGAGAAGGGAGAGGATGCCATGAAGGAAAGGAAGGAGCCAGAGTAGGAAAGTATGATGGAATCGAGATGAGGCTGGTGTGATGGAACACTCCTGTGATCTCAGTACTTGGGAGGCTGAGACAGGAGGGTCGCAGGTTCAAAGACAGCCTCAGCAAGGCTCTCAGCAACTTAGGGAGACCCTGTTTCAAAATAAAAATAATAAATAAAATTGGGCTGGGAATGTAGCCCAGTGATAGAAGGCCCCTGGGTTCCATCCCTAGTACCACACACACACACACACACACACACACACACACACACACACACACAAAAGACCAAGAATATCAAATACTTCTGTGACAAAGAGAATGGGATTGGGATAAATATTTCTTCATTAATCTACAAAATGGTTAATATATAATGATAAAATAAGGCAAAGTAAAAAATATGTTTGCTGGGGGTGTAGTCAGTAGAACACTTTCTTTTCAGGTGCTAAGTTTGATCTCCAGTATTATTCAAAAATAATAATAATGATGATAATACATATGTTAAGTCAGGCATCACTCAGCTATAATACCACTAGTTGGGAGTTTGAGACAGGAGGACTGCAGATTCCAGGCCAGCCTCAACAACTTGGTGAGATCCTCAGCAATTTAGCTAAACTATGTTTCAAAATGAAAAAAGAAAAAGGGTTAGGGTGTAGGCCAGAGGTAGAATGTCCTTGGGTTCAATTTCCAGTAACAAAACAAACAAAAACATATGTTAAGATAGTTAAAATACTTTGATATGAGCCAGGCATGGTGGTGCATGCTTGTAATCTCAGTACTTGGGAGGCTGAGACAGGAGGATTGCAGGTTCGTGGCCAGCTTCAGCAACTTAGTGAGACTCTGTTTCAAAATAAAGAATAAAAAATAGTCTTGGGGTATAGCTCAGAGGCAAAATGCCCCTGGGTTCAATCCCCAGTACCACCACCACCAACAACAAAAACTTTGATAGGACAAACACAAATCTAGTGTTTTCAAGTTTCTGGAAAATATTAATCTTTGGATTTGAAGACGAGAAATTGAAATTCCTGAGTATTCCCTAAATAATAATAATTATTCCCAAGTAATTCCCCAAATACACACACACATTTTATATGTTATAATGTATATAATGTATGTTATATATATCATGATATATATATGTATATATAGTGTTGGGGGGGGTGTACTGGGGATCGAACCCACGAGTGGTTTTACCTTTGAGCTACACTTCCGAGCCCTATTTTACATTTAATTTTGAAACAGGGTCTCACCAAGTTGCTGAGGCTGACTTTGAACCTATGCTCCTCCTGTCTTAGTCTCCCGAATACTGAGATTACAGGTGAGTGCCACCACACCTGGCTTATAGGTAACATTTCATACAACATATTTTTAATAAGTGATCATAATCATGAATATTGAATAATTTTTCTGTGATAAGTTTTCTTAATCTGTTTTGTATAACAGAATACTTGAGATTGGGTAATTTATAGAAAAAGGTTTATTTTGGCGCATAGTTCTGAAGGATTAGAAGTTCAAAATCAGGTGGCCACATCTTGTCATAATACATTGGAAAAAACTTGGAAAACAAGTGGGTACACACAAAAAAGAGGAATGTGTGTAACAGAGTGAGGGGAGCGCTCTCTCATGGAAATTATATTAATTGCTTCATGAGGGTGGAATTCCCATGACTTAATTACTTCCTAAAGGTACCACCAACTCTCAACACAGTTGTACTAAGAAATTAAGCCTCAACATGAGTTTTGGTGGGAACATATCCAATGCATAAAGTGATACTAAATGTCTCAGAGGGTTGCTATAAAAAATAATAAGATAATTAATGTGTAGTTTATTACTATATGAACCAATATATTATGAAAAGGTTTTATATTTCAGTAACATTTAAAAATTAACTTTGCCTGATAAGAACATTATAGAAAACAATTAAAAATAGGGAAATACTAGCATAACATCACTATCAAATAAAATACATTTAAAAATTACAGAAACAAACTACATTTAATATTTAGAAGTTATTACTGTTAAAATGAAAATTTAAAACTTAGAAAACGTCAATTGCCCTATATGATAATCTTTGTTTTTATTTCATAAGAAAGGCTCCATATTTAGGAAAAAATAATCTTTTTGGACATTGGTTGAATTGTTAAGAGTGACTCTGAAAGCATCCTCAAGCTGAACACTAATGTATAAGTTGCTGCATATAATTCAATGATGAAAATATTTTGTCTCTCCTGGTTTGGGGCTTGATATTGAAATTTAACTGCCTTTTGAAATTCAGATTTTTCCCCACAACATTTATATTTCCTCTTTTTTATATTTATAACAAAAAAAACTGTAGTCTATTGTAAATATAGTAAGTACTATGTGAATAATATTCAGGATCTCCTAGTAAGGTTAACAGCACTACTCAAAAGCATGTGTTGAAATTGTCAATGTAAAAACTTCTGTTTCCAAAACATGTTATTTCTTGGAATACAACTCATAGAATCTATAAAGAATGTACTATATGAAAAAAATATATTTTACTTAATTGGTGAGAATGACTCAGTAACTATGCATAGGGCTCAGGGCACAAATCCATAAGGTGGCCAGAAATACAAACACAATTAACTGATCAGATAGCAACCACTTTTGGAAATGTCACCTTAACTTTCACTCATCTCAGCATTTCTTACTCTTAGGTTCATTCTAAATAGTTATGTCTCTATGTTGATAGTTTGGTACCAGGGTTGTTTTTTTATTTTTGTTGTTGTTTTGCTATACTGGGGATTGAACCCAGGACAGTCTACCTCCATGCTACATCCCCTATTTTTTTATTCTTAACTTGGAAATAGAGTTTCACTAAGTTGCAGAGGGCCTAAGTAGCTGAGGCTGGATGAGACCCTCCTCAGCCTCCTGTCTCAGCCTCCCAAGTACTGGGATTACAAGGGTGCGTCACCATGCCTGACTCTCACCGAAGTTTTATGACATTTTTTTCCCACTTAGAGATTTCTTGACAGATTTTTCTCAGAATGTGGAAAAATAATCTAGATTCCATGGCAAATGACAAGAGGAAATTCTTGGGTGGAGACTCTAAAGAGACAAATGTCCCCTGTAACATGTAGGAAGCTTTAAGCAGCAATACAAATGCAACCTCAATATGGTAAGAGGATTAATTACATTCCATAAAAAGAAGTTCCAAGCAATCTGGGGATAGTTAATTCAGTAAGTCAATAATATCATCAAGAGCTCAGGTGTGGAGCTGGAGATGTAGTTCAGGGGGTCCTGGTTTCAATCCCTAGCACCAAAAATAAACAACTCAGGGTAATTTCCCACCTTCCCACTCTATCATCCCCAAAGTGTGTGGGTTCCCTTCTGGTTGCAGAAGGGTTCAGCTGTTTCAGGTAGCCCATTCTCAAATAATAATATCCCGGAGCAGAAAAGGGACAATTTATTTCTTGTCAACCATTTCTTAGTTTTAATGAGTAACACAATCTTCCCCAGAAACCCACTGAATGATTTCCTTTATCCTTCATTTGCTAGACTAAGTAACATGCTTAAACCAATCACAGCAAAGGGAGAGAGGCCACTATAGTTTCCAACACTCTAGTTTAAACCTGAGGCCGTGAAGAAGGGACAGTAGCTATTGTGTATTTCAACCATTTTTGAGCTGTTTGCTTTAGTAACCTCTTAAAACTTTTTTTTTTTAATCTCTTAAAATGTTTTTGAAGACCATAAAGAGCTTTTGTTGGTTGGGTAGTAACTATTGATATTTATTTATTGTGTTAGAAATTTAAATTCTGAGCTGGGCGTGGTGACCCACGCTTGTAATCCCAGCATTTGGGAGGCTGAGACCAGAGGATCCGGGTTCGCGGCCAGCCTCAGCTACCTAGTGAGGCACTCCACAACTTAGTGAGACCTGTGTTTCAAAATAAAGAATAAAAAATAGGGCTGAGGATATAACTCAGAGGTAGAATGCCCCTGAGTTCAATCCCCAGTACCGCAAAAAAAAAAGAAAGAAATTTAAATTCTGAAGTTTAAAAAAAGTTTTTACTTTATTTAAAATCATACTAAACCCATTCATTGTTACTATTCTGTGGTAAGCAGAATAATATCCCCTAATAATAATGCTCCACATCCTAATCCTTAAATTAAGGATCCTGAGGTGGACAGATTATCCTGGTTTATCTATACAGGCCCACTGTAATCACAGGGTGGTTGCAATTGAAAGAGGGAGGCAGAAGAGTGAGTGTCATAGTGATGAAAGCCGAGGAACACGTCTGGTTAGCGCAGGCTTTGAGATTAGAAGGGGCCATGAGCCAAAAAAATGGGGACAGGCATTGAATCTGTAAAAGTAAAGGAAACAGGTTTTCCCCAAGGTCTCCAGAAAGGAACATGGGCCCACAAACTCTGCAATTTTTGCTTAACTCTGACTTTGGACCTTTGGAATTACAATAAATTTGTTGTTTAGCCAGGCGTGGTGGTCATCCCAGTACTTGGGAGGCTGAGACAGGAGGATTGAAGGTCTGAAGCTAGCTTCAGCAACTTAGTGAGACCTTGTTTCCAAATAAAAAATAAAAATAGGGCTTGGGGTAGAGCTCAGAGATGGGATTCCTCTAAGGTACACACACACACACACACACACACACACACACACACACACACGTTATTTAATCCACTAAATTTGCACTAATTTGTTATAGCAGTAAAAGGAAGCAAATATACTTTTTTTTGTGTGTGTGGTACTGGGGATTGAATTCAGGGGCATTCTACCTCCGAGCTACACCCCCAGCCCTATTTTTTATTCTTTATTTTTGAAACCGAGTCTCACTAAGTTGTGGAGTGCCTCACTAGGTAGCTGAGGCTGGCCGAGAACCCGGATCCTCTGGTCTCAGCCTCCCAAATGCTGGGATTACAAGCGTGCGCCACCACGCCCGGCTCCAAATATATATATTTTTAAATGGAAAATAATTGTCTTCTAAAACAAACACAGTGAAAAGAGAGGCACCGACTTACATTGTTGTGGCATCTCTCTAACATTTGATGGAATAAAAAGTAGATTCTCATATCTATTTCTGCTTTCAATCTGTTGTGATATCACATTGTATTATCTTTGAAAAACTGCTATATACACATGAAAGGATAAGTGAGAAAGGCCCTAACTTCTTAGTATTATAATAAAAATAGCTTTATTATTTTATTGATAATAAAAATAGTTTTGGTCTCACAAACCTCCTAAAAAGGCCTTGAGGATCCTTGGGGTCCCTGGACCACATTTTGAGAATAGCTGGTATAGGAAGTCAATAGTGTTCACTACATTCACCAAAAGAACAGGCTCTTTTTTTCCCCCATATTCCTAGAGTTAACTTGTTTGGCAAATATGGTCACCATATCAATGTAATGATTTTGATATTTCTTCATTAGCTTAAACAATATTTATGAATTATTTTGTGCTTGGCTCTATATAGGCTAAACAAGGGAGGTACAGTTCTTGCACTGGTGGAGCTTACTTTTTAGTTAAACAATAAACACAGAGCCTAATAAGATAATTTCACACAATTATAAGGAATATAAAGAAAATAATTACTGGGAGAAAGGGGAAGGGGCATTTTGGATGGTAGACAGAACAGAGGGAAATTCAAGCTGAGCTATGAATGATAAGAAGGAACCATTGGAAAATGGGGGATAACATTCTAGGCAGAGAGAAGAGCAGGGGTAAAGAGCAGAAAAGAGGCTGGCAAGTCAGAGGAACTAAAAGAAAGCCAGTGTGACTTGAATGTAGTCCACCAGAGGAATGAGACATGGAGTAAAACAGTTGAGTCAGACAGGTGTAGATCATTAAAGTCTTGCAGGACACAAAAGGACTTATGATTTTATTCCAATTGCCATACAAACCACTGGAAGAAAAGAAATGAGACTGGAATTATTTTACACTCTAGGCTTTGGTTTTCTATAAAATTTGTCCACCTTCTCCAAGAGCTGCTCCTCAGTCCAACACATTCCCCATCTTTGTAATGATAACTGTCCAGAAAGGCACGGGAATCCCAAATAGACACGTCTTGCCTCACATAAATTGTTTGTATGCTAACATCAAAAACAGACAGATCTGGAACCAATCAGGGGAATGTAAATTACAGGTTGCTCGATGTAGAATAACTTCTGCATGTTGGCCAGTATAGGTGCTCAGCCAAAAATGCACTGTGTAAATACAATTGTTTGGCAATTGCTGGTCTGTCACTTGTCCAAAGCGGTAAGTGTGTGAATGGATTTGTATGGGTAATGACTCTGAAATTAGCAACTAGCTTTTCTCATCTTTCCATGATACAGGAAAACACATCAGAACTTGGCTTGTTTCTGGAGAAATCTTGTGATGATCCTGTTGCTCAGAATGCACATTTGGTCACCATTATCCCTTGTGTAATCAGTTTCTACAAACTATAGGATGATGTTACAACTATGTTTGGAGAAAATGGGAACATGCTCCACACCTTAATCAAATCATTTAAAGATGAGCTTTCTTAGATAACATGCATTTAAATATATATGGATAGTGGTTAGCTGTCTAATCTATAATTTACACTGTAGTGAGAGAAGTAATCTTGCTGTTCCTTAGAATCTTAGCGATGAATCATGTGCCAAGAACTCTAAAGCATTTACTATAATATGGGAGAAATATTTGCCAGACAAATTGTTCCACAACAGAATGATGCATCAAATCTACAAATGCAGAAGTGACTTGAACTCTGCTTTGAAAAGGCCTAAGGTCAGGAATTTGGACCCAATCAATACACAGAACTGCAGATGCTGTGGCCCCAAGGTTATTAAAAAAATAAAATAAACTGGACCAGGTGAATAAGCTCCATCACATTTTCAGGTCAGCTGTGACTGCTTGGGACCTAGTCAGAAATGGCTCCTGAAGGAATTTTTTGAAATAATTATTGCAAAAATTTATATTAAACCTAAGACCAGACTGTGCATCAAAGACAAACTCGGTAATTCCAAGGCTACATATTTTCAAAGAAAATTTAATTCTGACCTCTGAATGTAATTATGCAGTCTCTCTTTCCCTCCACTTGGGAGAGAGAAAAGGAGGAGGTATGATTTTCTCTTTGCAGTAGGAACCAGTAATCAAACCTGTTGTTCGGCCAAGTCAGTCTTCCCCGATTCTCTGATTTCTTAGTGCTAAGGGAGTATGCTTGAAACCTGTGCCTTCCTTCCCTGTCAGATAAGCAGAAAGTTTGCTCTAGCTATGATAAATCTGCACAACGCGAAGATGTTTTTGGCACCCAGTGTACGTTAGAAAGATGATGATGATGAAGTCCCCCCACCCCACCCCCAATCTTGCGGCCAGGGAGTATGTTTTGCCTGCATTTAAGAAATGTCCTTCAGCTGCAGGCGTGTGCGCGCACTGAGCCTGCAGCCTGCCTTTCTGCGTCTTCGGGGCAGGGCGACTCGGGTCGGCTGAGTGTCATCCACAGATGTGACTGGTCTTCCCCAGCGGGCGCCCGCGGAGGCGGTAGCCTCCTTCCTCTCCGCCGCCCGCCGCAGCCCGAGGCCCAAACCAGGGGAAGGGGAAGGAAGCCCTCGCCGCAAGCCGGCGTCTGGGCCGGCACAAAACACGCCGCCACCAGAAACTTTTCCCCAGCTGCGCGCAACTTTCGGCCTTTTCTCCCAGACGTTCCCGTCCTGCGCCTCTGACCCCGGTGTTTTCCTCGGCGTCCCTCGCCTTCTCCCCTGAGGCGCGCGGGGGGACCTAGGCTGAGGGTCGAGGGGCGCCGGGGCCGCCCGGGGAGGAGGGGGCGCGGCGGCGGCGGCCGGGCAGGAGGAACTGGTCAAAGGGGACCGCGACGGGCGAGCGCCCGAAAAGAGCCGCCGCGCTCCGCTTCAGTCGGAATAAAGTTCGCGCCCTTTCCTCGGCGTTCCGCAGCCGTCCGTGTCCCCCCCTCCATCCCCCTTTGACAGCTGGGCACACGCGGCCACCTCCACCTCCGCACCCCCCGGGGGGCGCCAAAGTTGTTTTCCATCCCCGGAAAGAGCCAGAAGGGGGTGAAAAAAAAAAAAAAAAAGTAACAGGGTAGGGTGGGAGGGCGAAATATACATCTCCTTCCCGAAACCCCTAGAAAGCTGAGGACAAACAACCCCCAAACGGACCTACTTTTACTTTGCAAAAGGGAAGCAACATTGTAGTCCCGACAGTCTGGCGGAGAGGAAAAACTTGCGGGGCGAGCCAAGCCGCGCAGGTCACCTCGCCCGCCGGTGCCCCCGGCTCGCCTCCCCCGGCAGCCCCCTCCCGGGACACTCCGTTCCTGTTTTTTTTTTTTTTTTCTTCTTCTTCTTGGCCCGAGGAGGAGCCGGGGAACTCTGCAGGCTCGGACTGGGGCGGCGAGCGCGACCCTGGGCGCGGGTGTAAATCAGTCACCTGAGCGCAGAGGGGCCGCGGCGAGGGCGCGCGCGGGCGGGCGGGCGGGCGGGGAGTGGCGGAGGCGGCGAGCGCGGCGGCCCGGAGGAAATCGGGAGGGGGAGGGAAAGAAAGGCCGAGACGGAGCAGCGAGCGGCGGCCGAGGGGCTGGTCCAGGCGCGGCCGCTAAGAGGAGACCAAGAGGCGGGGGCTGCACTTGACAACCAGCATGCCGAGATGGTAAGAAGTTTCCACCCTCCTTTCCTTTTCCTGCTAGACTTCGGGAGACCTGACCCGGGCGCCCGAGCGCCACCGGGGCCGCCCGGGGGCCGCGTTTGCCTCCAGCCCCGCGGCGAGAGGCGGGCGGGCGAGGGCAGCCCCGCTCCACCCCGGCCCCCGCCGCGCTCCCCGGACCCTCCCCTCAACTTGGCCCCAAGTTTCCGCGGCGGGCTCCAGGTGGGAGGGCGTGCGCGCGAGCAGGGGCCCGGCGCGCTCGGTCCCTCGGGCGGCTGGAGCCAAGGTGAGCAGCCAGCTAGCGGGAGGCTCCGGGGAGTTGGGGTCGGCGTGGGGCGCCCGGGTGGAAGGGACGCGGGGGATGAATGGAGCTCGGGGCGGACGGGGACGCGGCCAGGACCCACGGGAACTTTTACAACTTGCCGGTGTGTGAGGGACCCGCGGCGGGGCGTGGGTGCCAGGCGCGCTGGGCGCCGTGCAGCCAGGGCACAGCCACCGGCCCCGGCACGTTCGCTCGTCCCCTCCCCTCTCCCTCACGCTCGGAACCCTCCCTTTGTAAGTGGGGATGTTAGGAAATGCTTCTGCAGGTTTTATGAAGAGGGTGCAACACGCAGGGCAGCACAATCAACCCTATTTCCGAAGTGCAGTTCTCGAGAAGCCGACGTGTTTTACTTACACGTTGACTGGAGGGTGAGATTTGGGGCCCGGGGAGGGGACAGAATTAAAAAAAAAGGTTCAAAACAAAACTCCTGTGAGGTGAGACTAAGATTTTAAAAAGTTCCAATGCAAGTGGTGGAAGAAATGGGATGGCATCGCGAAGCAAGACTCCAGCACAGTCCCTCTCCGCGAAACAGCTTCTCTGTAGCGAGGAAGCCTGCAATTAGTTCGCCTAGTGATGAGCGGCTCTGTCCGCTTTCGGGGAAGTGATTTGTTAGAAATAGGGCTTGACCACTCCCTTCCTTTTAGTTTGCTTCCACCCAGCGTTGTTATTGTTACCCCCACTTGGGAATCTGATACGTAGATGGAATATATAAGGAAAAGAGTGATAGCGGGTTAGCTTTTTTTTTTTTTTCTTTCCCCTTCCCCCTAATGTGACATCTCTTGTTTCAGTGATCAAAGTCACAATCGGAGTGTAGGAGATGCGACTGTCAAATGCAGGCAAAAAAAAAAAAAGGCGCATGCACCCAGGATTGTGGTTACAGTAATGCTGACAGAAATTAAAGTGGTTTTGAAAGCAGCGTGCGATTTATGATGGTTCTCATTTACCCTAGAGTCAAGCTGTTGTAAAACTGATGCACAAAAGACATCATAAAATAATCCTGTGTACCCAGGATTAAAGTGGCAGAAAGTGGCCTGTTTTATTATTTTTTATGTACTTCTTCTTGGACAGTTGCAGTTGTTGGAACCTCAGTTTAAGTGAGCCATCAAAGCAAAATATTAAATATATCTGCTTAGACCTGGAGAGATTTTCTTCTAACGGCACTTTGCACAATAACATTGTGAAAGCCAGTAATAGATATTATTTTTCTTCTCTTTTCCTCCAACCAGTATCGCTATTTGTCTACACATCTATCCCCATATACTAATTACTTTGAACAGTGGCTAATCCCATTTGTCACCCACTATTTTTGTACTCTGCACTTTCAGATGCTACTATGCACACACATACATGCTTTAAGTGGAATTTATTTCTGGCACTATTGCTTAGTGTGTCTGTTCTGAAGATGTACTTGAGTAGTGAGACCTTGTACAAGTTAATAGAACTTCCTTTTTCTCTTTGGAATCAAACACACAAAAGTCCCTTGTGAACCTTATAGGGTATCTGTGTTTTATATCATATTTCTAGCTGTTTCATTTAAACCATACAATCTTAATGAAGTTCTTACTTGTAGCAACTTTCTCTGTACCCCGAGAGCAGTGTATTTAATGTCCAGATTGCTAATCACTTTACCAAAATACATGAGTATCTTCACCTGAGTGAAGTTAATACTGAGACTAAATGCGAACTTTAGAGTATCTTGTAAGAAAAGTCTTCCCCCCCCCAGAATATTAAGTTGAGTTGTGTTTACGTGTAAAACTGAATAAGAATCGACAGCATGCGATTTTAAGAATAAATATTAAAATATTAATAGCAGTAGTACATTCCTAATACCTGATTTTTTCCCCCCTTCTACCTGAGATGTAAGGTATCTGTCAGGCAGGGATATGTGATTACAAAAAGAAGCAGACAAAAGCAGAGCTGACTATTGCTATATTAAAATGTAAGTGTTACAGTTTGAATTTTCAAGTGAGAGTTTTTGAGTTCAGTGCTTTACATAACATTTTGTCCTAATCTTGCTTGCTGTCAGGGATGTTTCATGGTTGTGCAATTGCTGCAGTCAAGAATGCCAATTTGCATTCCAGGAGTGTCATTTGATTACTTTTATCTGCACAGCTCCAAGACCAGCCCAGACCTCTCGTTTCATCTTGCCATGTCACGAGTCAATGCTGTGTCGTCTTTTCAAAAATCTGCCTGATTTAGACAAGAAAGAAAAGTACTTTCATGTTGCAGCCGCAGTCCCCTGCTAACTTGTCAGCAGCAGGATATGATTCACTTGGGCCCAGAAGAATGGAACAGAGAGGCGGGTTAGGCGGTTCAATAAAGCCCACGGACAGGTAGTGTGTGACATCCCCAGAGAGCTGCAGTTAATGAAGAACAGGTCTGCTTAGTTCTCCACACGCTGACCTGGTGCTGTCCCCACAGTTTTCTCATTTGATCTTTCCCAGCAAATTGATCTTTTCTTGTATTTTTTTGCCTTCCAAGTTAGTCCTTGTGGGACTGAAATTAGCAGAGCAACTTAAGTTGGATAATACAGCTGTTCAGAAAAGAAGAAATTGGACACTGGCGCAAAAAGGGGCGGGGGTGGGGTAGAAGGAGCCATTCTTTTTGTTGTTCCTAGGAATATTTCTTATAATAAGGGAGTCCAAAATGGGTGATGGCTTGAAGTTAGTGATTTCTTTTATTTTTAAGGTTTAGCACTATTTTAAACATTCCTTAAGTATTTGTAAGATGGCCTTAGCGAGTATAAGGAGTTCAACTTAGCATTGTTCCTGTTCACTTGTTTGAAGTGATTTGCCAGTGGACTCTGGCTTTTATGGCTATTGTAAGATAGACTAAATATCAATGGCATACTTCAACCATATTATTTATAGCCTTCTAAATAGCTACAATTCCCAAATATCCAATACTGAATTGCAGAAAAGATTAAACAATAAAAAAGTCATTACCAGTGTTGTATATAAATATTATGGTACATGAAAATGTTTTCTCTAAATTACCATCAGCATTTTTGTTTTGCATAAATTCCACAAATACTGTTAATAAAGTGGAGCTTTTTTTTTTCTTTAGGTTCTTTCTTTAAATGTACACTTTTCAATTAGATCAGATCAAAACTTTGAATTTCTATGGATGTTCACATGTCTTTTTAGATTAAAATTAATTTTATACAGGATGGGAAAATCTGAGTTGGGAATGTATATGTAGTTTAAACAGGTTAAAATTTATAGAATTTTTTACATAAACTTTAGATTGGAAACAATAGGTTCTTAACTTGATGCATATATAAGGAACAATGCTTTCTGAATTCCTGTGCAGAGGGTCTCATTTACCATCTACATTCTGACAAGAAGCAGAGTTAAAAACATTTTTTTTTTTTTTTTTTTTTGTGGAAGGGGAGGCAGTCTACTCAAATCTTTTTTGTTAGATGAGAATTATATAGGATCATTGGTTAGTAAACTCCTCTCTAAAGAGCTAGAGGGAGCCTCATGATTTTATTAGATATTCTTAAGGTAAAAAACAAAAAAACCCTCACTGTAATTAGAATGTTGCACAAAAAGAGTAGGTAATGAATAATGGCTTAGAATTAAACTTGGAGGTGATATTATTTTTTTGTTTTGTTTTGTTATAGTAGTGACAGAGTCAGCAATACTTTCTGCAAAAACAGTTAAGGAATTAGCTGAACTTTCTAAGGTTCTTCTACCTTTCAGGTGATGTGAAGATTAGCCAAATACAACCAAATATATTTTAAGTGTTTTGATTTGTCTAACTACTGTTGACTGTTCAACAGAAGGACTTAGTCTCATGTCTTATGTGGGGAGGAAAACCTTTAAAGTTCTGTTAAAAGTAACTTCCTACTATGTCACTGAGGAGTCAGACACCTTAGTACACTAAGGATACCTCACTTACTGTATGTGATGGTTTTGAAGGAGTTCTATGTACAACTTACTTAGGAATCAATAAGTAAGTAAAGTTTAAAATATAGGAGTTAAGTTGTTTTAAATTCATTATTTGTCATTTAATTTCTCATTTTTTATCTGTCTTTCCACCTAAATTTGTGGTGTATTTATATTGAAGAGTTGTTGATCATAATTGCTCTTTAGTATTTATGTACTAGTTTCTAGGAGCATTACTTTGGACAAATTTATTTACCATTTAAGTAAATAATATAATCCCGTGAGATAAACTACCCAGATTTGTCTTTTTTTTTTCATCTCTTGCACAGTAGCTCTCATTATGTTGTTAGCCAATAAAAGTCTTTATTTGTTGCTTATTAGAATCCTCAGTACACTCAAAAGTTCAGCTATAATTTAATTTGGCTATTCAAAGAGCCTCCCTTGTTTTAGAACATGTTCTCAGTATCCTTTTTCCATTTGTTTTGAGCCTATATTATAACTTATGCATATACATAAGAATGATATTTCAGATACATAATTTTTAATGTTTTTGTCATAGTAGAGGCATAACTTCTTTTCTTTGAAAAAAAGGAATTGTATGTAACAATGTCAATTTTGTTCTATTTTCCCCTCGACATTCTGGAACATTTTTTTTTGGTAACTTATTTCTGCTATAATAATTTACATTGGTTTCCCCAAGGAATATAACCTTCTCTTAAGGTATAGTGAGAAGGGCCCTAAAAAAAAAAGTTCAGTCATTAAGAATTCTAGTTTAAGGCTATTTTATGTTTGCAGTCACTTGAAATTACAGAGTTTGCCTTGTACTTTATAAATTGCTAGCATGATAAATTTAGCTTCCATATAGTAACTGCTGGAAAATTTTGGAGAGTGGAGGATGACTTGAGAATTTTGATTGTAACAAATAACTGTAGAGTAGAACTTTAGTATTAGGAGTTCTCCACAAGGAAGGCAGAATGTGGAACTGCTAAATGAGTCACTGCATATATAGCTTTCCAGTGGGAATCACATCAAGCCAGACTTCTAGATACAGTATTTAATAGTTGTCAAAATGTACAGTATTGTCTTAGAACTTGAGGTTCATGAGTTCACAGTCCCTGTTTTTTGTGTTTAGTACAAAGATGTAACAACCCACACAAAACATTTTTCTCTTATTATGACCTTACATTTGCCAAAGTGCCCCATGCTGAAATTCCTTTTCAGTATCTTTTTTTTTTTTTTAGTCCAAAGCCAGACGTGTACCCAGACACAAAAGCCTCTGTGTATAGCAAGCTGTTTTAAATATTGTGACTCGAGGATGTGCTGTCCTTTCTCTGCTTGAGCCAAGGATCTCTGCTCAGTGTCTGTGGATTACCAAGCTCCTTCTTTATTGTACCTCTTGTCAGCTATTCCTATTCATTTAACCTTTCATTAGTGTCTGTGCAGCTTCACTGTCTGGAAAGGCAAGGAAAAACCGAAAGGCCCCACTGTCACAGTTATTAGATTTCTCGGTTACATCCCAGCAACCATAAAGAAGTAAGAATCGACACTATTGTCGTGCATGCTGCTGTCCTGGGGTGCAGCTCTTCTGTGCATGTCAAGGACATGTGCCACATGTTGATATGCATCCCAGGGATAAATGCACAACATGGGGGATAGGCCAACACTGGCAGTAATGAGCTTTGTAGGAGTTATTGCAAAGACCAACAGTTTGTGAAGGAATTTTGCTTAACAGGCCAAGTAGATAGACAAGAGTTGAGGGTTGCCAAGATTTGCCTGTGCGGAGCTTGTCAGTCACATTGTTTTCATCTAAACTTCATTTGAGGGGAAAATTGAATAGGTTTGACAGCAATGAAAAGTCTTATTTTCTTTTTTATAATATCTCAGAGGACAAAAGCAATATTTCTGGTGACTATTTAGTATAACTGTTTTTTGTATTGACTGAATCATGTCAATATGACCATGGTTTTGTTAGTAATTCCTCTTTATTTTTATATAACTAGAAAATAGATATTTCATAGATATGTTTTAGAATCTGTATAAAAATAATAATAGCATACTAGTTTTCCTATGCTGCTGTTTCCTCATTTGTGACTTCCCTATGGCAGAGCCTGGTGTTTTCACTTGACTCTTCACATGCATTTGCCTAGTTGCCTTGCTATAATAGAGAGAAGGGATGATTATAGGATCATTTTTGGATAATAATAAATACAAGTACTTGAAGGTTTAGAGTTGGAAAATATTTCAACATTTTAGATGATTAATAGAATTACTTTTAAGAATAATTAAAACATTTGAATAGAAAATGATAAATTATAATACCTTCTGTCTTTACCTAGAAGTTAATTGTTTTACTAGGAAAATATTTGTTACCAAGGATAAATAAGGTATGTTTGCCTTTTTAATTAAAATACTTTTTTCAGGTAATCAAACTCTTTGGGGGCTTTTAGTAACCTTTTAAATACATTAATGAGAGCTGTGAGTAGTGGTATGTACCTGTAGTGCTACCTACTAGGAAGGCTGAGACAGGAGGATTTCTTGGGCCCAAGAGTTGGAGGCCAGACTAGGCAACATAATGAGAATTTGTCTCAAAACAAAACAAAGGAAATATACTTATGATATTACCAAACCCCTGTAAAGTTGTTTATAACTTGTACTTTACTTGCCTCTATTTTTTTTTGGGGGGGGGTACTGGGGATTGAACGCTGACGCATTCTACCTCTGAGCTATACTCCCAGCTGATTTTATTTATTTATTTATTTATTTATTTATTTATTTATTTATTTATTTATTTAGCGGTACTGGGGATTGAACTCAGGGGCATTCTACCTCTGAGATATACCCTCAGCCCCATTTTTATTTTTTATTTTGAAACAGGGTCTCACTAAGTTGTGGAGTGCCTCACTAGGTAGCTAAGGCTGGCCGCGAACCCAGATCCTCCGGTCTCAGCCTCCCAAATGCTGGGATTTGGGAGCCACCATGCCCATCTGATTTTATTTATTTTGAAATAGGATCTTGCTAAATTTCTGAGGCTGGCCTTGAATTCACTATCCTCCTGTCTCAGCCTCCCGAGTACTGGGATTACAGGTATGTGCCCCTGTGCCTGATGGTCTCTACCCTTCTTAGCCAAAGCTAACTTCTTCCTGTTCTGAGGATTGAACCCTAGGGTCTGTGAATGCCTCATCATCTGAGGTGACCTAGTAGCTTTCTTGCAGACAAGGCAGTAGTATTTTAGCCTTTCTCCTTTTAATAGTCCTGTTCCAGCCAGGTGGGTTGGCGCACGTTTGTAATCCCACTACTTGGGAGGCTGAGACAGGAGGATCACAGGTTCCCGGCCAGCCTCAGCTACTTAGTGAGGCCCTCAGCAATGTAGTGAGAACCTGTTTCAAAATAAAGACTAAAAAATAGGGCTGGGGGTGTAACTCAGAGGTAGAATGCCCCTGGGTTCCATCCCTAGTACCTCAAAAAAACAAAAAACAAAAAGTCTTGTTTCCATTCATTATAGTTTTTGTAGCAGCAGTAAAAGAGGAAAGGAGAACTTGGAAAATGGGGGGGTTATAATTTTAACCTTTACCCCCCTAAAACTCTTAAAATGGAAACAAAACAGGCCAGTACTATGTGCTATGTGGCAATTAAAGAGAAAGGAATGCATGTTGGTAGCTACTTTCCACTGGTATCCTGCACCTATTTATCCACTCAGGATCTCTGTGCAGCTGACTGACTCTCTAGGAAGGCAATTGTATTATTAATTGCCTGCTTTGGTGTTAGAACAGCATGGGATAGAGTGACCAGGCAGGCCCCATTCAGTTCCACTATAGTTGAGAGCCTCCATTCCCTCATTGGCAAAACAAGTGAGCTTTGTAATTTATAAGTTCCTTCCCAGTTGGGACATTGCATTTTTTCCCCTGGTACTCTGAGCTACCCCAAACTTTTTGTTTATTTTGAAACAGGGTCTCATCAAGTTGCTCAAGTTGACCTTGAACCTATGATCCTCATATCTCAGACTTCCAAGTACTGAGATTAAGGTGTATGCCACCACACCTGGCTGGTACATTGTATATTTTATGTGATCGGATGATAGAATCATAACAGTGTAGAATTTTTGTTGGCTTTGAGATATAATTCACATATTGTACAATTCGTATTTAAAATGTGCATTAATAAGCTGGGCGTGGTTGCATATGCCTCTAGTCCCAGCACTTGGGAGGCTGTGATAAGAGGATTGCAGGTTTGAGATCAGCCTCAGTAACTCAGTGAGACCCTCAGCAATTTAGCAAGACTTTTTTTTTTTTTTGTGGTACTGGGGATGGAACCCAGGGGCATTATACTTCGAACCTACACTTCCAACCCTATTTTTTTTTATTCTTTATTTTTGAAACAGGGTCTCACTAAGTTGCGGAGAGACTCACTATGTAGCTGAGGCTGGCCAAGAACCGGGATCCTCTGGTCTCAGCCTCCCAAGTACTGGGATTACAAGCGTGTGCCACCACGCCTGGTTAGCAAGACTTGTTTTAGTAAAAAGGACTTGGGTTATAATAGCTCAGAGATAGAATGCCCCTGTGTTCAATCCCCGGTACAAAACACACACACACACACACATACATACACCCTTCATGGAGTATTAATATATTAATGGTACTCCATTGTATAGATATACCACTTCTTATTTATCCATTCATAAATTGATGGATATTTGGGTTGTTCCCACTTTTTAGCTGATATGATTAATGCTACTGTGAACATTTCTACACTTTGTGTGTGTGTGTGTGTGTGTGTGTACATTTCTCTTTGATACACACCTAGGAGTAAAATTGCTGGGTCATATAGTAGTACTGTCTTTAAATTGTGAAAAACTGCCAAATTGTTTTCCACAGCAAGTGTTGGATTTTAAATTTCTACCAATAGTTTTATGAGTCTTCCAGTCTCTACATCCTCTCCATCACTTGTTATTGTCTTGTCTTTTTATTTTAACCGTCCTATGGCTAGGAAGCAGTATCTCCTTGTGGTTTTGATTTGCATTTTCCTGATGGTTAGTGATGCTGATATTTCTTTTTTTTTCATGTGCTTATTGGCAATTCATGTGTCTTCTCTGTAAAGCAAATGTATCCTTTGCCCATTTAAAAAAATTGGGTTGTATTTTTATTATTGAGTTGTAAAGTTCTTAATATATTCTGGACACAGCTCTTTATCACATACAAGATATGTAAATTACTTTCTGTTATTCTGTAGGCTGTCTTTTTACTTTTTTGATGGTGTACTTTGTAGCACCAAGGTTTTAAATTTTTATGAAGTCCTACATAATGGTTTTTCTCTTTGGTTGGTCTTACTTTTTGATATGTTGTCTAAGAAATCATTATCTAACTCAAGATTGTGAAGATTTATCCTGTGTTTTCTTGTAAGTGTCTTATAGTTTTAGCTCCTATGGGTAGATCCATAGGTCTTTGTTCTATTTGGGCTAGCTTTTATGTTTACTGTGAGATGGGGTCCAATATCATTCGCGATGTGGATGTCTATTCCCAGCACTATTTGTTGAAAAGATTATTTTTCCCCATTAAATGAATTGTAATGCATCTACTTGAAAATTAATTGATAGTAGATATTAGTGTTTATTTCTAGAATTTCCATTCAGTTCCATTGATCCGTGTTTCTGTCTTTGTTCCATTACTGCACTGTCTTGATTTGTGTACTAAGTTTTATAGTTGAGAAGTGTGAGTTTCCAACTTTTTTCTTTTTTCAAGATTGTTTTAGCTAGTCTTGGTTTCATAGCAGTTTACTTAGAGTTTTTTTTTTATTGTCATAAAAAAATACGTAAGATTTGGCCAGGTATGGTGGTGCATGCCTGTAATCCCCATATTTGAGAGGCTGAGATAGGAGGAGTGTAGGTTCAAGGAGAGCATCAGCAACTAGTGAGACTCTCATCAACATAGCAAGACCCTGTTTCAAAATAAAAATAAAATAAGGCTGAGGGTGTAGCTCAGAGGTAGAATGCCTCTGAGTTCAATCTCTAGTGCCTCAAAAAGCAAAAACAAAAAAACAACAAAAAAATAAGACTTACCATCTTGATTTTTTTTTTTTTTTTTTTGGTGGTACTGGGAATTGAACACAGGGGCTTTCTACCTCTGATCTACACTCCAGCCCTATTTATTTATTTATTTATTTATTCATTCATTCATTCATATATATTGGTACTGGGGATTGAACCCAGGGACATTCTACCTCTGAGCTACATATCCAGCACTATTTTTTATTCTTTATTTTGAAACAGGTTCTTGCTAAGTTGCAGAGGGCCTCACTAAGTAGCTGAGGCAGGCTGTGAACCTGTCATCCTCCTGTCTTAGCCTCCCAAATACTGAGATTATAACCATGAGCCAACAAACCCGGTTTATTTTTTATTTGGAAACAGAGTCCTAGCTAGGTTGCTGAGTGGTTGCCCTTGAACCTGCAGTTCTCCTCTCTCAGCCTCCTAAATCCGGAGATTAAAGGTGTGTGCCATCACACCTAGTTTTACTATCTTAATTTTTAAGTATACAGTACAGTAGTATTAACTGCACCTTTTTGAGCAACAGATCTGTATTTTTGTCTTGCAAAAGCTGAAATTCTATACCCACTGAACAATAGCAAGAGCTTCCCTTTTCATGTTCTCTAGTCCCTGAATATCAACATTCTATTTTCTGTTTAAGAGTTTGACTGCAGCTGGGCATGGTGGCACATGCCTGTAATCCCAGTACTTGGGGGACTGTGACAGGAGGATCTTAGGTTTGAGGCTAGCTTCAGCAACTTAGGGAGACCTTGTTTCAAAATGAAAAATAAAAAGGACTGGGGGGTGTAGCTTGTAGCTCGAGTTAGAATACCCCTGGGTTAAATCCCCAGCACCCCGCCCCCCCCCCACACACACAAAAGTGACTGCTTCAGATGCCTTAGATAAGTGGAATCAAGTATTTCTCTCCCTCTCCCTCTCCCTCTCCCCTCACACCCTCTCTCTCTCTGTATTGGGGATTGACCCCAGGGGCATTCTACCTCTGAGCTACAACCCCCAGCCCAATTTTTTAGTTTTATTTTGAAATAGGATCTTGCTAGGTTGATGAAAGTCTCACTACTTGCTAAGGCTGTCCTTGAACCTGTGATCCTCCTGTCTCAGCCTCCCAAGTACTAGGATTATGAGTATGCTCCATTACACCTTACTATGAAGTATTTCTTTGTGCTGATGTATTTCACTTTGCATAATGTACTCAAGGTTCATCAATGTTGTAACATGATAGGTTTTTCTTTTTTAAGGCAAAATAATGTGTGTGTGTGTGTGTGTGTGTGTGTGTGTGTGTGTGTGTACCACATTTTCTTGGTCTGTTCTTGGAGGTAAACATTAGGTTGTTTCTACTTCATGGCTATTGTGAATAATGCTGCCATGAACATGGGCATATAGTAGCTCTTCAAGATCCTACTTTCAATTCTTTTAGATAAATACCCAAGCTGGGTATTGCTGGATGTGATAATCTGCTTTTTAATATTTTGAGGAACCTCCATACTGTTTTCTATAATAGCTGTACCATTTTACATTCTTACTGATACGATTGAAGGGTTCTAGTTTCTCCTTCACCAGCATGTTTTACTTTATTTTTGGTAGTGGTAATTCTAGCACGTGTGAGATGACTTCTCCTTTTGTGTGTGTATTTTTTTTTTTAAATACTGGGAGTTAAACCCAAGGGTGTTCTACCTCTAAGCTACACTCTCATCCCTTTTTGTTTTTTGAAACAAGGCCTAAGTTGCTGAAGCTGGACTCAAACCTGAGATCCTCCTGTCCCAAGTACTGGGAATACAGGCATGTACCTCCACTGCCACCAAGCCTGATACAAATTTCCTTGATAATTAGTGATGTTGAGCATCTTTTCATATGCTAATTGATTTTTTTTTAAGTACTGGGGATTGAACCCAGGGGTATTCTACCTCCGAGCTACACCCCTAGTCCTATTTTTTATTCTTTATTTTTGAAACAGGGTCTCACTAAGCTGCGGAGAGCCTCATTAAGTAGCTAAGACTGGCCACGAACCCAGATCCTCCAGTCTCAGCTTCCCAAGTACTGCGATTACAAGTGTGCACCACTATGCCTGGCTCTAATTGATTATTTGTATGTATTTTTTTGGAAAATGTCTGTTCAAGTCTTTTGTCTTTTTGTTGTTGTTGTTTTTTGAGACAGAATCTCCTTAGGTTGCCCACGCTGGCCTTAAACTCCTTGTTTTGAATGATCCTCCTGCCTTAGCCTCCTGATTAGATGAGATGGGGCAATAGGCATGAACCACCACTCCTGGCTTTTTGTCTGTCTTATAATCAGAGGGTGTGTAGGTGTGTGTGTGTGTGTGTGTGTGTGTGTGTGTGTGAGAGAGAGAGAGAGAGAGAGAGAGAGAGAGAGAGAGAGAGAAAGAGAGAGAGAGAGATATGTAGGAATTTCTTAAATATTCTGGATATTAATTCTTTTGTTAGAAATGTAGCTTTACAAGTGTTTTCTCCCATTCCATAGATTATCTTTTCATTCTGTCCTTGCTTCCTTTGCTTTTATTGTGCAGAAGTTTTTAAATTTGATGCAGTTTCATTCATCTATTTTTGTTCTCATTGCCTTTTGCAGTTTACATTTAAAGCTCAGATTTATCTGATCCTCAGAAGAGTAAAGACTACATTAAGAAGGTACATTCTGTTGTTTAGGTAAAAAAAAGTCTTGGTGGTACTCCAGGGGACAAGAAAAATGTCATTCAGTAGCCAAAAGATGATAGCTCCTAGTTCTCTGTGAAACATCCGGGTTTTACTTTGATGTTTCTTAATTATCATTGAGTTTAAAAGCATTCTAGGTGTTCTGTATGATAGCAGACATACTTCATGCCCTGGAGGGTGGAATTAAGTACCTAGAAATAATTGTTTTTGGTTTTATAAATACCTCAAAAGGAAAGGGGGGAAAAAAACATTATTGAGAAAATTTGTCTTCCTAGACATCCCGCCATGACTAGAAAAACACCAACAGAGATAAAACTAAAAATTACTGTATGATCTCCAAACCCCAAATAACTGCTCCAGCAAAGTTTTAAATAAATATATTCAAATCTGTAATGGTATATTTGGAAGTAAGGGTTTATTTTATAGTCTTCCTGACAAATTTTAAAAATACTGTATCATTGAATTAGAAAAATTGGAAAGTAAAAGGTAACTTAGTTTGAAGGAAGCTATGTTGAATCATTGTTGAATTAAAGAAATATTCGAGGCTGAAACAGGAGGGTCACAGGATCGAGGCCAGAGTGCAGTAACTTAGCAAGACCCTGTTTCAAAATAAAAAGTAAAATAGGTCTGGAGGTATAGCTCAGAGGTAGAAGGCCCTTGGTTAAATCCTTGGCATCACCACCACCACCAACAACAAAAAAAGTAAAAAGAAATATTTGTTCAGATAAAGTTCTATTTTTCCCTTTTTTATGATAATAAAGACATTTATTTCTAAGTAATTGCTTTTCTAGTGTTCTGATGTCCTATCTTAACTGTGTTGTCTGGTTTTTGGCCTTCTACTAGTTGTTTATCTGCAATACTAAGAATTGAACCCAGGTATTTCTATCACTGAACTAGATCCCCAGCTGTTTTTATTTACTTATTTTTGAAACAAAGTCTCCCTAAATTGTTGAGGCTGGCCTTGAATTTGCAATCCTCCTGTCTTAGAGTCCTGAGTCACTAGATTATAGGTATGCACCACCCTGCCTGGTGTTGTTATTTTAGACAAAAGTTTCATTATTATTTGGCATCAACTGTTAGATGGCCAACTGGTCAAATTTATATTTGGAGAGTATGTATTTTTTCCCTCACAAATGTTTACATTTGTAAACAGTAATTTGCCAATTTAAAATGATATTCAGTGACATATTTTGAGTATTTACTTTCTTCCCTTTGAATATCCTATAGAGAATTTAAAATAATTTATAAAACTTTCCATGGCAAAAATTTTGTATTGCCGGGCGTGGTGGCGCACACTTGTAATCACAGCATTTGGGAGGCTGAGATCGGAGGATCTGGGTTCGCGGCCAGCCTCAGCTACCTAGTGAGGCACTCTGCAACTTAGTGAGACCCGGTTTCAAAATAAAGAATTAAAAATAGGGCTAGGGGTATAGCTTGGAGGTAGAATGCCCCTGAGTTCAATCCCCAGTACTGAAAAAAAAAAATATTTGTATTCACCAGACACATGATTTTTGGTTATATATAAATTTCATTATGCCAGTTGACACTTTTTGTTCCCGTTGAACAAAAAATTAATGTTTGTATGTTCTTATAGCATGTTTGGACATGTACTTGTGTGCATGTTATATGTATATAGACTGCCTAAATCATCTGTAATTATTTTGATATCTTGTATGGTTCAGGGACATAAGAAATATAATTAGCTAAAACTATATAGCTACACAAAGAAAGACTGCTTAGTTCTTTGTCCTGTGGTATCTAATCTTATAATACACATTTAATTATCTAGTGGATTAGGGAAATTCATTCTTTCAGCACTTTTCCTAACAGGTAAGCTTCTGGAAGTACAGTGATAGTTCAGATTTTTCTCTCATTCTAAATGGCAATTAGAAGTAAAACATTTCTTTGAATTAGTTTTTTTTTTTTTTGCGGTACTGGGTATCTACCTCCGAGCTATACCCCCAGCCCTATTTTTTTATTCTTTATTTTGAAACCGAGTCTCACTAAGTTGAGGAGTGCCTCACTAGGTAGCTGAGGCTGGCCGCGAACCCGGATCCTCCGGTCTCAGCCTCCTGAATGCTGGGATTACAAGCGTGCGCCACCACGCCCGGCTTCTTTGAATTAGTTTTTGATAAACTAAAGCAATTTTGCTTCAGAGTGTATTAATTCTAAGTGATATTTAAAAATAGGAACTTTTTTTTTAAATTCAGAAGTTCTGCCAGGTCTTGAGCCAGATTTTTCACATGATAAGTGTTTTTAAGAAATATCTTCAGCCATACTATTAATCCCGTATCTTGGGAGGTTAAAACAGGAGGATCTCTTGTTCCAGGCCAAGTGCATAGTAACTTAATGAGATCCCATTTCAAAACAGAAAATTAAATACAGCTGAGTGTAGTTCAAAGTAACTCTCATCTTCCTGCCCGGGTTTAGTCCCTTGTACCACACACACAAAAATATTTTCACATAAAAGACTTAGATCTGTGCATTGGTGAGTGTAGGTTCATGTGTGTCAATAATCAGCAGTTGGTCATTGACATGGCATTTTTGTGTATCTAGGACAATGATAATTAGATCTCAGGAAATTAGTGTGTGATTGTGTGTCAAGAGTGTCCATGAGAAGCCAGGTATGGTGGCACAATGCCTGTAGTCCCAGCTACTTGGGAGGCTGAGGTGGAAGGATCACTTGATCCTGGGACTTCAAGATCAGCCTGGGCAATATAGAGACCCTATATTTCAAAACAAAAAAATTAAAAGGACTAGTAGTGTAGCTTGGAGGTAGAATGCCCAGTAACTAAAGTGTGCGCGCACGCACACACACACACACACACACACACACACAAATAAATAAATAAGATTCTTTTAAAAGTTGTTAGGCTTTTGGCTAGGTGTGGTGGTACAGGCCTGTAATCTCAGCTATTTGAGAGGATGAGGCAGGAATATTACAAGTTGCAGATTAGCCTGAGCAATTTAGTGAGAACCTGTCTCAAAATAAATAAATAAACAAACAAATGGACTGGGAATGTAGCTCAATAGTAGAGTGCTCCTGAATTCACCCCCAATACTAAAAAAAAGTGTTTTTAATGTTCAAATTATATATTTACCATAGGCATGGGAGTTCTAGTTGCTTCGTTTTTCCAAAGTATAACACAAGTTCTAGTTATTTTGGAATGTAACAGTTTAGTAAGCATTTGAGTTTTTATGATAAACATGACACTGTATTAGGTGCTATAATATGAAATATATGATATAGAAACTATAATCTGTAAGATGAAATAGAAGCTATAATCCTAATGTTAAGAAGCACAAAATTAATTGGCAGAAAGATACTCATTATCTTTAAAAGAATAACCATAGTCCATGGTCTACTTCTGGTCTTTGTATGCCTAGAAACATAATTTTATCAATATTCATTTTGTTCACTGACAGAGGGATGGAGATTATATGCACACACATACCTGTACATGTGTGTCATGAGAATATGCATGTATCTGAGTACCATATGGGGGGGCACTCATGTACTCACATTGACATGATTAGCATGTTCTCTCCTTTGCAGCCAAATTTAAGTGGGGGAATCAGATTATCCAATTGTCATGCATTATTTTATGATCTTGACATTTGTGCAGAGAATATTAAGGGTTGGCATGAGGGACTTGAGAGTTTCATCCCTGTATTGCTTCCAGTACATACCTTGTACTCTTTCTCTCCTTCACTGTGTTTGAAAGAACTTTGAGATTTACTCCTCTTGGTTTTTTTTTCCTCCTTCCCCTTCTCTTTCCTGATTGACAGATTACTTTTTCTTAAGCAGATAGTCAACTGTCTTGGGAGCTACTTATGAAGGTGACTTTGCATCTGTTAGTTTTTTTTTAATAGATGTAATGCAGATGGTGTTGCATGCCTGTAATCCCAGCTAAGGCAGGAAGATTGCAAGTTTAGTGCCAGCCTCTACAATTTTGAGAGACCCTTGTCTCAAAAATAAAAACGATTGGGGATATAGCTTAGTGGTAGAGTGCCCCTGGGTTCAACACATGCACGCGCGCGCGCACACACACACACACACACACACACACGTGTCTAGTTACTAAATACTTGGTATAGAAAGTTTCTGTTGTTCAGTACCTTGTAGGGAAATATCCTAATCTGAGATTAGCCTTATACACAGGTGAAGGGTGAAGTAAGTAAATTGCTTTAGAAGTCAGAGAGCAGGGTTGTGTTTACTGTTTTCTGGGTGACAGAAAAATTTTCAAGTTACTTTCACCTTTTCTTTTTCATGATAAAATTAGGGTCAAAATCAGATATTAAATATTATTAATAATGTTTCACATTGTGTGATGTTCAGCATCTATTAATGTAGTATTTTATGAGTGTCTAAAAGGATCAAAAAGTTAAATCTATCCTTTTATATACTGTTTGTCCCTAGCAACTTCCTAGTTTTTTTTAACTTACAATCTTTTGTTCCTTTTAAAACATTTTAATATAAAAAAGAATTTAATTTGTTATGAGATGAGAAAGTAAAAAGATAAGGCACTGAATATCTACTTGGTACCAGCCAGAAAGCTAGGAGTTGGTGGAACCACTTGTTTTCTTGGTTTTATTAGCCTTACATCCATATTTTCAGGCCACATGTAAGTTTCAGAGCAGTCATAGTATTAATGAGTAATGTGAGAATCTTGTTATTTAAACTTGCAGAGCTTAATGAATTACAAATTTTAAATTTGAAAAGGTGTCTGAACACAAAATAAAGTGGTGGACAGAATGAAGACACTGCACAGGAAGTATGTAACACTGATGAAAATGAAAGATACAATGAGGGGCCAAGATGTAGCTCAGTGATAGAGGGGGATACTTCGAGTGCATCAGGCCTTGGGTTCAATCCCCAGTAAAAATAACAAAAGATAAGTTGGAAAACAAAGGACCAGTTAAGTGTCATTGGACTTATTTTTACCATCACTCATTTATCAGTCTTTTTTAAGGGTCTCCTTTTATACCCCCCATCTTTTGAGCAAATCCCATCAGATCCTCCTTCTGGATACCACCCACTTATTATTTCCAGCCCCCTTTACTGAAGACCACCATCATACCTGCATTATAGGCCTGGCCTCCACTCTTGCTTCTCCTCCATCCCCTACACCCAGACTTTTTTCCAGAGAAGTATCACTTTCTTAACACCTTCCAGTGACTTCTTATCACACCTTCAGTGAAATCCAAACTCCTTACCATAACTGAAAAGGACATGTAATGTGAATCCTTGCCTACTCTCCAACAGCATTTCCTGCCACTGCACCTTCTGCTCCAGCCTACTGACTTTCTGGCTATTGAGTGAACTTTGCCAAGCCTGAACCTACCCCAGTTTTTTGCATGTGGTTTTCCTTGGCCTGTTGTGCTTTCTCATGGTCTCCTCCCTCATTTCCCTGGGGGCTCCTCTCCATGGTCACCCCTTATAGAGACCTTCCTGATAACTTTCTCTGCAGTGGCCCATGCTATTATGTTTTTCTGACCCCCTCCCTTTTTCCATTATAATTATCACTGCTTAAAAATATAGTTAATTTTTTTGTTTTTTTTTTTTTGTACTTTGTTATTTGTGTCCATATCATCAGTATCCCAGGATGAAAGCCCCATAAGAAAAGGGACCTTTGTCTTAGTAATTTCTGAATTTCCACTATCTGCAGCATTCCCTGACTTAGAGTTTGTTCAACAAATACTTATCAAATGAATGAATGAATATACTTACATACGATTGTCCTTGTGATCTTGAAGTGATTCTTTGTCAGTGTTTATCTAGTTTTAGTTATTATATGGAGTATAATTTTTGGTATCTGCTGGGTCCCCTTTTCTGAATTGTTTATCTTTAGCTCAGTTAAAACAGTGGTTTCCAGGACAAGGAAAACATTCTAAAGAGATGTGCAAAAATCATCTTACAAAATGTAGGGGAAATATATTAGAAAAAAATTTTGGTACTGGGAATTGAACCCAGGGGTCTATACCATTGAGCTACATCCCAGCATTTTTACCTTTTATTTTGAGACAGGGTTTTGCAAAGTTGCCCAGGGTGATCTCAAATTTGTGACCTCAGCCTTCCAAATTGTTAGGATTATAGACATGAACCACCCTGCCCAGATTATATTAGAAAATTGATTTATCTCAGGCTTAGATTTTTTATGTGTTTTATAATGTGCATGTTATTTTATCATATATATAAGAGCAACATCATGCAGTCAAAAGAATTGAGACTATGGATTGAGGATGATCTGGATAGGATATTTTTGTTTAAAGCAAAATACATCTCTGTAGTCAGGCCATTTCATAGATTTTATATTTTTGAGTAACAAGTTGATGGTGCTTCTGGTGGAAGTGTAGAGTTTGCTTCTACTATTCAGAAAATCACACAGATTGACAGATTGTGATTTGGGTTGAACAAGTAATACACCTGAAATTCAGCATGAATGTGTATCTGTATATATTACTATTCAATCTCTAGTGGAATTTCTAAGTCTCTTTAGTGAAAGTATTCTGATGGTGGGTCCATTTGTACTTATGCTAACATATATGTGGTGGTATGTGATCTATATTTTAGTGGTTAAAAATTGCTCTCTGATCTCTCTGCTTTAGATGATATGTGCTTTCGGTTCATCTTTTAATAATTTCCTTCACTTTGAACAGTTTAGGCTTTTTAATGAAGCTTAATTAGTTTCTTTGTATTTCCATGACTTAAGTTTATTATTATTTTTTTTCAGTACTGGGGATTGAACCTAGGGGCATTCTACCTCTGAGCTACAGCCCCAGCCCTATTTTATTTTTTATTTGGAAACAGGTTCTCACTAAGTTGTGGAGGACCTCACTAAATAGCTGAGGCTGGCTGTGTACCTGTGATCTTCCTGTCTTAGCCTCACCACACCTAGTAAGTTTCTAAAAACTGCTTTATTGAGATAAAATTCACTTATCATACCGGTCACTGCTGTCACTAAGTTTTGCACAACCATTTTGTAAATATAATATATGTAGTTTTGAAGACACTTACAAGGAAATAAATGATGTTCTTAGAATTTGAAAGTCTGGTTACATACTAATTTGATAAACCTGGATTTAAATGAAGTTTTATAACATTTGAAGAATTTGCTAAGAAGTTTGACAAAATTCATAAACTTGAACAAAGCATTGGAGTAATTAATATGTTAATAAATACTCCAAGAAAACTTGAAAACCACAAATGAGCAGATACAGGTAACTATTATTCTATATAAGATAGTCACTCTTCACTGGGTATGGTGGCACTTACCTATAATCCCAGTATTTAGGAGACTGAGACAGGAGTATCACAGGTTGGAGGCTAGTCTCAGCAACTTAGCAAGGCCCTCAGCAACTCAGTAAGACCCTGTTTCAAAATAAAAATATAAAATAGGACTGGGGATAGTCCAGGGCTAGGCTGCCCCTGGGTTCAATCCCCAGCAATATGCACACACATACATTACTCAAGATGATCATACAGTAATGATGCTGTAGCTTTTGATTTTTGTTGTTGTTGGTTGTGGGGATTGAACTCAGGCCCTCAAACATGCTGCAGAAACAGTCCACCACTGAACCATATCCCCCACCCTTTTATGAATTTTTATTTTGAAACAAGGTCTTGTTAAATTGCCCAGTCTGGCCTCAAACTTGTGATCCTCTTGCCTTAACTTCCTGAATAGCTGGGATTACAAATCTGTGCCAGCACACCCTGCTATAGTTGCAAATTTTCCATGATATAAGTTTTGGTTTTATGAACTATTCAAAAACTGATGAATTTGGATAATTCCATTTTTGATAAGAAAATAAAGCAAAGTTGATTTTTCACATATAGCTTACAAGTTACTGTAGAAGTAGTTACAAGTGCTGAATTCTGGAAATGTTGTGGACAGTGGTTGTTGTTGGAAGAAGTGCAGTGTCCCAAGGTGACAACTTTGACGTATTGATTCTTTTCCCCCACTATAGGAGTCTTAAATCCTGAAAAATGTATTTAGCTATGTAAGAATTGATTCATTTGTACATACTTGCATTTTTATAAATACCTTTTTACTGAACAAGTCATTATTATTTTGTATCTTATGTTACCAGTTCCATGGGATAAGATAAATTCTACTTTATTTTTTTTTTGTGGATTCTGAGTAAAATTACTATAGATCATAGCCTGATAAGGCTTCTGAAGATGGATAACAAGGAAAGTTTTAACCAAGATGTGAGATTGCTTCATGACTTTAAATAATTTTTTAATTTTTTGTAGTACTGGGGATTAAACCCAGGAGCTCACACATGCTAGGCAAATGCTCTACAACTGAGCTACCTCCCTAGCCCTTAAAAAGCAAAACATCTTTTTTTTTTTTAAAGGCAAAGCCTCACTAAGTTGCCCAGGCTAACTCTGAATTTGTAATCCTTTTGCCTCACCCTCCCTATTAGATGGGATTACCGGCATGGCCACTGTGCCTAGCCGGAAATAGGTAAGACACACATGTTTGAAGTAAATGATAGGGTCAGTTTTTCTTGTGTAGTTTCTTTTAGCCAGGTCCAAAAGTCTTTTACAGAAAACTTAACTAGTATACTAGGCTTCCTTCATAGTTCTGTGAAGGTATCAAGGGCTCTTAGCGGGCCCTGTTATAGGATGGAAGGCTCTGCTGAACCAAAACCCAAGGGCATAATTAACAGTGCCTTTGGAGGGACCACGTGCTGTCTTCATGGACCATTTGGCCCAAGAGATGGGATTTGGTTCATAATTCATTGTCATGTACTGTAACTCCTGTGGGAGTATAAGGTCTAGCTGTTTTACTTTGGATAGGTTTCGAATGTTTTATCTTGTTCCAGGGTGGATTATTATACTTGAGAATGCACTTAATTACAAGCCTTATGTTTCTAACACTCATTCACAATACTCCTCTTCAGTATACCTGACATCATTTATGGAATTTCATTTACAGATTGAAGATGGTATATGATTTTGGGGAGACAGGAGCTGTCAGGTTTTAAATATAAGTGTGTGTGTGTGTGTGTGTGTGTGTGTGTGTGTGTGTGAATGTATGTGTGTGTGTTTTTTCTGGGGGGATATCTTCTCTTGATATTAGTATTTTAGATCTTTCTTTTTAAAAATTGCATTTGGGTGTTAGTATTTTAAGCAAAATAAATTTATATTTGATAAATGCTGTAAGAAAAGACAGCATTTATTAATATTGAGTATTTCTCAAACTATCTTTGAATTTTGTTGTGTTTTTATATAGTCTTTGACTGAACTAAGACCCTTGGAAAAGGGATGCTTTGAAATATTTCTTATTTTAGTTTTTTGAAATTGAACACAGAAATTTCAGATATTTTATGAATATAGGCAATCTGTCTCTTCAACTTCCTATGCCCCTTCTATGAGCTTACTCACACTTTTTTGTAATAAACAGTGTATATGTCTACTACACATACTACTCTGTAGACCCACAGAACCTTTTAATTTTTATTTCAAGGAATAAATGATTCTAACTGAATCATGATTTCCTAGTGGATTTATTTAACAAATTCATGTTTTAATGTTTAAGGTCTTTCTCAGTTAGGATTTGGGGGTATCTTGAATATCTTGGACAAACTTTACTTGTTATTAAAAAACTTACTTGTTATTAAAATTAAATTATACTGCCTTGCATAATTTATCTTTAGAATTTAGTGTTTTATTCCTGATTAAGAGACCTATGACTAGAACTTTCAAAATTTCCTACATATGTTTGGTCAGATTGCAACTTCTTTAGAAGGTGATTCTTTTTTACCAAGTAAGTTTCATAAAGTTAACTTCCTTAATTTGTAATGTAGGCTCAATGAAAGCCGGAGGGTGGTATTTTTTCTCTTGAGAAATCTTTAAAGAGATGTTTAAACAAATCAAAATAGCTTATAACTTAAAAGAAATAATTTGATGTGGCAAGTTTTAAATTAAATGCACACACACATACATACGCATACACACACACACATACACACATACACACACACACACACACACACACACACACACACACACCCATAACCTTTCTTTGAGTCTTTGGTTTAAGTCTTCTGTCATATAATGCCAAAAACTTTGTTCTGAGCTGCGTGTGTGTTGAAACATGTATGCCTGTCCTAGTGTCATAACTAATTATATCTCTTGTATACTTACTTCTAGTAATTGGAAAGTAGACCTACCGCAGCATGCATTTTAACATTTAGTTTTATCTGGAGGTCCTGCTACAGAAATCAAATTTCCACCATGCAGCAACTTGACACTATGAAGGAGATACTACTATTTAAAATATGTCATCTACTTTATGTTCTTCAGAAATTGTGTACTTTCAGGGAAGAAAAGTTTTATTTGTCTTTGAACGCATATTTGTCTCTACCAGTAATTATATACTAAGATACTTCACATCTATGAATTAGAAATTGATGGTTTAGTGTTGTTGATAATAATTTTTTTCAGGATTTACCTTTACTCAAATTTTTGTAAAAGATTGTGGCTTGTAGAAGACCTCTTGGTGCTTTGGTCACTTAATTTTCATGGATTGGTCTAAAATAATTTGGGGCTTATTCTGTGGAAATGCATTGAGTAGAATTTTTGCAGACTAATATAGGAATTCTGTCTTGGACATACTTGTGACTGGGGCAGCAAACAGTTTGTTATATGCACCAGCATGTATGAAAATATGTGGTCCTTGTCCATGCCTGCTAAAAGACAACTTTACCTGTCTTCAGTCTCTGAGTTGCAGCCTTGTGGAAATTAAAGTCTTAGGACTGGGAGCAGTTAATGCTGGTGATAGATTGTGGTATTTAGTGTTGGGCTGTGTTGCATGGTGATTTTGTTCTGTGGACTTAAGAGATTCTAGTCAGAACTTGGGAAAGAATATACCACAGAATTTGTGGCAATTAAGTTTTTTAAAATGAAGAAATATAATGACTTTTCTTATTAATAAGAAGACCTTTTGGACTTTGCTTTAAGAAGTAATAAAAAAGATTGCACAATTTTATTCTTGGTAATTGGTTTAAAATTTAATATTGAAAACATGGATTTTCTTTTCTCTTTTTAAGTTTTTTTCATTCTTTTGCTATAGTTAAAAAATTCTTCAGTACCATTGCAAACTTAATTATCATTTTCACTTTATTTTTAAAATTAAAAATAAATTCTGCATTGCTTCTGTCATATGGTAACAAGTATACAGAGACATTGAACTTGAATGTTTTGTGCTCTAGAATCTCGGTGGACTTGGTACAGTTTCTTTGTTTTGAAAATTGAACTCCTAGTGGTTTCTTTCTAAACAGTATTTCATGACCTGTTACATTAAAAATGTAAGATGGTTGGAACCATCTAACTTTTGAAGACTATAACTGTAAAAAGCAGGTGTTAAATACTGAAAAAGATCTTTCTGTTTTTTAAATGTCCATTTTTCTTAGAGTTTTTGAGTTGTCATTCAAATTAAAGTAGGTGTATTTGTTTTTAAGAAGAGAAACCAGAATTTATAGCTGATAGGCCACTGAAGATGAAGGGTTAATTCAAAATATGGGGCACACTGGCAGTGTGTGAGGAGGTTGGATCCCAGCCTGACTGATGGGAGCAGCTTCCCACTTGTCAGTGGACTGTGAAATATGGCTGTGCTGGAAATGTTAAGGCTTGCTTGAGTTCTGAACCTGGGGATGTTACCACCTCTACAGGGTATTTGGACTCTTAAGAGATGTCTTGCTTGCCAAATGACTGAACTGGGATGTGTCCTGCTATTTAGTAGGCCAGAGACACTGCTGTGCCCAGATTGCAGAAGAATTTACGAACGATGATTGGATGATTGGTCTGCCCAGAGTATCAGTAACATCACTGCTTGGAATTACTGAATAGTTACTGATATTAAACAAACAAGCAAACTGGTAAAAATAGAACTTTTTTTTTTTTTCATTATGCCTACCTGACAACAACCCAACATCCTTTTCTTATTTAAGGAATGTTTTCTGGGATTTTTTTTTTTTTTTAAGTATATACGTGATTGCAACTCAACAAGTAAAACTCCACATTCCACTTCTTAACATTCTTGAGTAAATGTGATTTGTAAAGACATATGGATATTTTATACACTTGGCACACTAAAAATATGTAGCCATAAGTCCCCAAATCAAATGCAGATATACTGATTTGTGCAAATCATATTATATGTCAAGATTTGGTAAATTAGCACATTGTAAGTGTGTTGTAACTGATGCCCCTAGTTTTTGTTTAATTAAAAATATTAATGTCCTTATGAGAAATTGGTAACCTGTTAATAGGTTTTTTTAATCAAAAATTTTATAGTAAAAAAGAAACTCCATAGTTTTCACATGCTTTTTCATGTTACTGTTAGTTCTGAAATTGTGGCTGGGAAGAGAAGTTATAACATAAGGCCACCTGTTTTTTAATAATATTCAACTAGGAGTAATATTTGATAAATAGCACTATACCTTAGCCTTCTCTCCTTCCAAAGACATTTGTAGTTTTATATTGTATGGTAAATATAAAGTAGCAGAATGGTTTAATAATTCCATTTAGTTGGTAGTAGAATTTTCATTTTTAATAAAAGAATTTAGCTGGGCATGATGGCACATTCTTGTAATCCCAGTGCTTGGGAGGCTGAGACAGGAGGATCACAGGTTTGCAGTTAGCCTCAGCAACTTGTGAGGCCCTCTGCAATTTAGTGAGATCCTGTATTAAAATAAAGAATAAAATAGGGCTGGGAGTATTGCTCGGAGGCAGAATGCCCCTGGGTTTAATCCCCAGTACTACAAACACCACACACACACACACACACACACACACACACACACACTCTCGCGCCACAAGTGAAGGGGGAGGGGGGGGGGGAGGAGGAGGGAGGAGGGCAGGGAGCGGGGAGGGAAAATAACTTAAATGTATGTATTAGTGCATAAGTAACTTCTGTTTTTTGTGTGTGTGGCACTGGAGATTGAACCCCAGGGGCATTCTACCTCTGAGCTACATCCCGAGTCCTATTTTTTAATTCTTTATTTTGAAACAGGGTCTCACTAATTTGCGGAGAGCCTCAGCCTCACTATGTAGCAGAGGCTGACCGTGAACACCGATCCTCTGGTCTCAGCCTCCCACGTATTGGGATTACAAGTGTGATATTTCTTAATACTAGCACAAGACAAACAGAATACTAACCCTTTGGTTTTTACTGCCCCCCTTCTTTTTTGCTCTTAAAACAGAGTATTAACTCTGAAATTTAAAGATCTGAATTTTAATTTTGATTCTGCTTCTTACAAAGGTAGAATCTTGGGCAAATTCCTTTATTTTTACTTGTGGTGAAAAAAACCCCACATAATAAAAATTTATCCTCAGTCTTTTAAGTGTATAATTTACTAGCATCAACTATATTCAATTATTATGCCTTAAAAAAACAACTTTTAATTTAAGATAAATAATTCAGGCTTTATAGGAAAGTTGGAAAAATGGTACAGTAAATTTCTATATCCCCTTTAACCAGATCACTCAAATATCAATGCATTTGTAAAATTGAGACATAATTCATATACCATAGCATTCATAATTTTAAAGTACAGTCAGTGGTTTTTAGTTTATTCACAAAATTATGGAACCATCAGGGTTATTTAATTTTAGAACATTTTCTTTACCTTCAAAATAAATTATACCTAGTTACAGTAGCTTCCTCCCTTTACTTATCTCTCCAGCCTTGAGCATCCTTTACTTTTTGATGGATTGTTTTCTTTTTTTTTTTTTTTTTATTGGTACATTGTAATCATACATCTTTGTTAGGTACATGCTGGTAAAGTCATACATGCACACATTTCTCATTTAATTGATGGATTGTTTTCTATAAAATAAGTATAATAATATTTATATAGGAGTATTTTTGAGACAAGATATATGAAAATGTATCATGATATCTAACATAAGAACCAAACACCTATGAGTTTTTTTTTTTTCCTGTGACAGATAAGTTCAGGAAATATCATACCTGTACATGAATTATTTTGGATGCCTTGATGGGAGTTTCTTAGAATTCTTTTTCTAGTATAGCAGATCCACAGTATGCAAGATACTTGGAAGCACAGTGGAACTTCATATGTTAAAATAATTAATATAGAACAAAACAGTCTACAAAATTTAAAATATGTGCATTAAATAACATTTTACAGATGTAAATTTTGGATTTAATATCTTTTGCAATGGGTACCTATCATGCATGCAGATTTTTTTTTATTGATCAGTCTTTTATTTTGAAGTATGTTATCTTTTTTGACATGTTTTACCTATTCATTGTTGAAACATGCTCAGACTTTGTATTTCTGATTTCACAACAAGGTATGGTCAGCACCACAGTGTGGTAAAATCACTCAAGAATCATAAGAGTTTCATTGTTATCTTAAGTGACAGATACCTCATGACCTGGGTTTGGTTAACTCTTGATATGATTGATGGTTTGTGATATACTCTTTAGCCAAGATATATGTATGCAGTTTGAGGATTAATTAGTGATGATTCTGAGTGCTCTTTACTATTCTTACAAATGTTTCTAAATATTATGGTGTAGCAGGAAGCATTATAGATAGTATAGGCTAGAAAGCATTTGAGTCAAAAGCCTGAATTTGAATCTCATCTGTGCTATGGGAAGTCTAACAAGAGAGTTTTGTTACACCTTGATTTCCTCATTGGTAATTATGAAGGATAATAATTGCCATTTCATAGGACTGGAGTAAGGATCATATAAGGCATGATTTAGCTAAGGATCAGTACTGTGCCTGAATAAAATGAAAAACTGATTAAAATGGTAAATGTCTTTCAGATTTATGTGTTTTAAGAATGACTCTTATTCCTGTGATGTCCACTTTTTATTTGACCTTTATTTTTTTGCCTAGATTGTTGTTCATTAGTTTATTCTGCTTGTGAAGTAGAGAGCCAGTAGTGTTCTAATGAAGAATGTGAAGAGCAACAAAAATATTATTGCCCTATCTGAGGTTACACCGATGGCACTTATGAGGTTTCAATGAAAAAAGCTAATTTTGTTAGGTAGAATGTTTCCTGACTGCAGTTAGCTACAATATTTTATAGTATTTAAAAAGTAATATAAGGAAATTATTCAGTCTGAGAATATACAGGTATGTGGTAATGTTTCTGATGAGCAGTAGTAGCTCATTGTATGATAGAACTGCTGAATTAAATGTGACTGAAGTGTTCATGTGTGTCAGAGTAATGAACATTATTATATGTGGCGTCTGTGTTTTTCCCAGCCATTTGACTTGGTTATTTTATTTAGCTTTTGATATATCTTACTATCTTGAGTCTTAGTGACAAAACTATATATTGCCACAAATGTGCCTTATTTGGAAAGACATATGGCCACTATAATATTTTGACATAATGACATTAAAGAAAAAACATTTTTTTAATAGAGTGAATACTTCTGAGCAGAAGCAAAGTCAAGCTATAGAGTGAACTTTTGAGACAGCTAGTGGGTTAGGGAGGAGATGCCAGGTTAACTTGGCATTCATCAGAAGTGCAAATGAGAAACAATGGTAAGTTCTTTCCCCTTTTATGCTAGGAACACTGAAACTCTCTAAAAGTAAAAAGAAGAGGAGCATATGCGGCTACTAAAATAAGGTTGGTAAAAAGTCAGAGAAATTAAGTAGGTGTAAGGGTTAGGGTGTATGTGATTAACATTCCAGATAGACACTATGTGGTATGGACCAGAAGACACAAGGTCTGGGCTTTTTCTGAGACTGTCACTGACTAGCTGTTTGATCTTTGCAACTTCTTTGGTACTTCTTTAGTGTTCCTTATCTGAAGAACAGACTAAATTAAGGATGGAAAACAGGTTTCACCTCTTCGTGTAATACTGATGGATTGGTAATGGCTATTTGAGAAGGGAATTCTGAGATTGTGCTTTGGGAAATGGGAAAGCAGTCCTTGGGAGCAGTGCAGCAGTTTCTGATGGGGTGGTGGTGGGTGTGTGCTTACAGGCATACATGTATGTAAGGACATGCACCACTCTTTCCAACTAATCAATTTAAGAATGCTTTTCAATTCAAATTATATACCAGCGATTATATTTTTTTGGCTAGGCGGTTGGGAGGATCTTCTAATCAGCCTTTGTATTTCCTCCTTGGAGAGAATTACAGGCTGGATGTCTAACAGAGATGCATATAGTGATGGCATGTAGGAAGAAATGAAGTAGTTGTAGCCAGAGCTGGAGTGCACAACATACTTTTAAAGAGACTCACACGGGGTTCCTTTCTAACCCAATGATCTATGTGAATCAAATCACATCATCCCTTCAAAAAGGTAGCCCATCTAATGAATCAGTTAATTAAATATTTATCCTTGTTTAATATTTGGCATAGGGAAATTTTTATTCTTTTTTTTTTTTTTTTGTGGCACTGGGGATTGAACTCAGGGCCATTCTACCTCCGAACTATACCCCCAGCCCTGTTTTTTTATTCTTTATTTTGAAACACGGTCTCACTAAGTTGCGGAGTGCCTCACTAGGTAGCTGAGGCTGGCCACGAACCCGGATCCTCTGGTCTCAGCCTCCCAAATGCTGGGATTACAAGCGTGCGCCATCACGCCCGGCTCAGAAATTTATTTTTATTCTAAGGTAACTTTCAAAACTAAGTATTTTAGTTTCTTCACATAGAAGAAAGATAGGTACAAAAATGGGCAGTAACATGTGACTTACTATATTGATAACTTTTACTATATTTTCCTATATTGATACTATTGGCATAATATAAACAGATCGTTAAAAGATGCAGAGCCCTTAGCAACTGATGCCAGTTATGACTGTCTTGGCAATATTGAAAACAAATAGGATTGCTTTCAGAGATATATAAAATATATACAGACCATTGGAGAATTATTGCTAGACTTTAAGGAAAACAATCCTTAAGTTTCTAATAACTTTAACATAAGAAAATTATAGAGTTGTTAAAGATTTAATTCAGAGTATTAGAAACTCCATACTTAACGGTCTTTTATGTATCAGTCCTTCACAGGAGGGACTTATGTAAGAGCTAACTAATGTTAGCTTACCTCCACTAACTAGTGAAATTAGTAGTTTCCCTTCATGTGTGTTCCTTAAGAAATTATATGTAGCAGCCACATTTGTGGTATACATAGGCCAATACAATAGCCTTTTTGTATTTCTTTGTATTTGTCTCAGCCACCATTAAGCTTTTCTCCTGAGGCAGGAGTCATGTTTTATTTCTATTTGAATCACCAAACCTAGAAAAACCTAGTATTCCATAAATGTTGCCTTAATAGCTGAAATACAGTTTTACCTAAGAGCAGAGGTGAGCTACTTGCTGGTGAAGATCAGGTAAAAATCATAATCACTTTGAAATCTAAGTTGGAGAATCTGGAAATAAATTGGATTTTTCATTCTGCAATTCATATATGCTAATAGTATGTTCTTTGGTGATCAGTTTTCGTGGAGAAGCCACAGAACCTGGAAAGTGCATGGTAATAACTCATTCTTCTGTATTGTTTTTACTATAAAAGTGTATCTGGAATTAAATTGTCAGAGATCTAAGCATGAAAAAAATTCCAAGCAAACATTTTTGGTTAAAAATATGCGGTAGGTTGAAATTTGTGTGTAGTATAAATATAGTATTATGTGTGCCTAATTTAAGTAAACTCAAACATCTGGTAGCCTGAAACATCAGAGTTGTATAGCCACAGTAGGACAGCAATGGATCTTGTTAGGGTTTGGCATCTGATGGCCTCCTACTTTTGGTGTTTTTATACCATGGATCATAAAATATAGAAATCAGAACAAAAGAAGAATAGGGGCCTGATATTTTTTACTATTGTGGTAGAGGTGATGGTAGTAGAAGATTGTACCTTAAGAGTCCTAAGTTGAGGCTAGCTGAGGCTCTCATACTCTGGTTCATTTTTGAAGTGGCAGAATAGTATAACTCCTTGGAGTATTAGTGTGATGATGTCTTTGAAAGCACTTCAAGGACTGTAATTCTGAGGTTGTATTTATCTATCCTGAAAATATCATTTGAGGACCTCCTTTATGCCAGGCATTCTTCGGGGATGTTGATAGGAAGAACTCAGCAGTGCCCTAAAGATGTTTCAATCTGGTAGAAGTATGGTTTTCTAAGATTTTATTTCACAATGTTTCAGTTTTAGATGACTAAGATCTTTCTTGGGGGGTCAATTCTTAGCTCAAAGAACATGAAAGAAAAGCAAAAATTTTGAAAATATTTTGTTACTTCTCTATCTTATAAAGAACTTTTAGAATTTACCTAGAGTATCTACTACCTCAGACACTAGGATAGTGGGAAGGGAATTTATGGTATGATAAAATATTTTTTGGCAGAGCCAAAATACTCTAACATATGTTGAACCAGGTGTGTAAGCTGAATAGTTTTTAGACATGTAGTTGTCATTGTTAATATAAGTGGCTTGCTATCACTTGAAATGCTGCTGACAGCCCAAGGGCCTTTTCTGAAATTCTCTATATGCAGGGAAGTTTTATTTGCATATATCCATCCTCTCTCTCTCTCTCT
>PVLC010010644.1:0-49715 GCA_004027655.1 Graphiurus murinus | reverse complement strand
TTTTTTTTTTTTTTTTTTTTTTTTTTTTTGCAGTACTGGGGATTGAACTCAGGGGCATTCTACCTCCGAGCTATACCCCCAGCCCTATTTTTTATTCTTTATTTTGAAACCGGGTCTCACTAAGTTGCGGAGTGCCTCACTAGGTAGCTGAGGCTGGCCGCGAACCCGGATCCCCCGGTCTCAGCCTCCCGAATGCTGGGATTACAAGCGTGCGCCACCACGCCCAGCTTCTGGTTTTAATTTCTGATGCTGTATCACTAGATGCAACCCACATAACAAAAGCTTTTTGGGGTTCTTAATAATTTTTTAAGAGGGAAAAAGGGTCCTGAGACCAAAAAGGTTGAAAACTACTGATTGAGTTCATCACTTAACTTCTAAGTCAAGGATACATTCTATCTGGGATGTACTCCATTGATTTTATCCTTTTCTTCCTTGGATACTTTGCTGTTGGTGGTTGCAGTCAGAGCCAGAGCCTCATGCATGCTAAACTTGTGCTCAAGCACCAGGCCACACCACAGCCTCTTCCGTTCTGCTTCTGAGGATCATTTGAGCTACTTCCATTTTCTTCTGTCACAAAGGACGCTGCAGTAAGCATGGTCATGGCTGCTCCTTGTGTGGGGTGCAGGGGTTCCTCTATGGTGGAGTCCTAGAAATGAAATTCAGCTAGCTCATGGAGTATAGTCTTTTCCGTTGTAAAAGATGCTATAAAAATCATCCTCTGTACTTGCCTATACACTGTTTCCTTTATCAGAAACCCTCACACATTCTTGGCAAGTTTTATTCCATTTCTTTTTACCCTCTCTCATCAACAGTCTGTATTATCCAAAATTGATTTTAACTATTATTATGGTTGAAAATGGAATCTCTCATCACTATTTTTTTATTTCCCAAATTACTGATGAGATTAGTCATATGACCATTGGCCATTTAGAGATTTTGTACTTTATGAATCACTCTGCCTATTTTCAGTTGAATTTTACCTTTTTTGCTGTTTTCTTTTCTTGTTTCCTTTGTTTCTTTATTTGTTCCTTTTCTTCCTCCTTCCCTTCTTCCCTCCTTCCTTCCTTCTCTTTTCAGTACCATGAATAGAACCCAGGGATGTCCAACCCCTGAGCTACATCCCTAGTCCTTTTTCTTATTTTCTATTTTGAAACAAGGTCTTGCTAAGTTGTCCAGGCTAGCCTCAAACTTGCAATCTTCCTGCCTCAGCCTCCCAAGTAGATGGGATTACAGGCCTTTTTCTTTTGATTTCTTTGTACATTTGTATACTAAACCTTTGACATAGATGTTGCCAATATGTTCTTCCACTTCATTACATGCCTTTTTAATTTGTATCTTCTGTTGTCATGTCTACGTTATTCATTTTGATGTCCATTTTTCCTGCATGCTTTTTCCTTGTGTGTCTTGTTTAAGTCTTTCCTACCCCAAAATAATAAAAATATTTTTGGATATTATCTCCAAATACTTTTCCATGTTAATATACTATAGTTAGATATTCTATCTATGTGGAGTTCTTTTTGTTTGCAATATGAAGTAAAGATCTAATATAATTTTTCTCATGGCTAACTATCACAACATCATTTAAATAATCTATCCCAAAGATGTATGACTGTTCCGGTCAGCATTCTTGCAACTATAATCTAAGGACTGACCACATAACTTAGAGGAAAGAAGATTTGTTTTCTTACAGTTTGGGGTTCAGTCCATGAGAGGCTGGGGACCGCAGATCTCAGGGCATGGGGGTGGGAAGCAGGGAGAGGGAGAGCACATGGGCTGTGCTCCTCACATCCTGGGGGCCAGAGGCAAGAGAGAGAGAAAGGGGAAGAGGAGACATACTGAATCTCCAGGGCTGCACTGCCAGGGACCACCTCCCCCAGCCACAGCCTACTGGTCTACCAGGTATCACCTGCAATGGATTTATCCTCTGCTGGGATTACAGCCCTCATGACTCAGTTACGTCAGCTCCAAACATTAATGAGTGAGCTCCTTAGGGGACATTTGATATCTAACTATAACAGTCACACTCAGTTCTAACATATAACAAGTTCCCGTGTATACATGCCCATTTATCTACTTACCAAAACCATTCTATACTATACTATTTAAATTTCTATGGCTTTATAACATGTCTCCATAACTAATATAGTTAGGCGTCCTCATTATTCTTCTTTTTCACAATATATGGACAGCTCTTGTCCATTTAGCTTTCCAGATTAATTATAAAATCAGTTCACCAAGTTGAATAAAATTTTTTGCTAGTAATTTCACTAGGATTACGTTGTGTATAGTTTAATTTGAAAATCATTGTTATTTTTACATTGTTGAGATTACCAATTCATTTATTTGAATCTCTTTTTTTCTTTTTCTTTCTTTTTTTTCCGGTACTAGGGATTAAACCCAGGGGCATTCTACCTCTGAGCTACACTCCCAGCCCTACTTTTTTTTTTCCGGTACTGGGGATTGAACTCAGGGGCATTCTACCTCTGAGCTATACCCCCAGCCCTATTTTTTTTTTATTCTTTATTTTGAAACCGAGTCTCACTAAGTTGCAGAGTGTCTCACTAGGTAGCTGAGGCTGGCCGCGAACCTGGATCCTCTGGTCTTAGCCTCCCAAATGCTGGGATTACAAGCGTGCGTCACCACGCCCGACACCTATTTTTTTTTTTATTCTTTATTTTGAAACAGGGTCTCACTAAGTTGTGGAGAGCCTCACTAGGTAGCTGAGGCTGGCCGGGAACCCGAATCCTCAGGTCTCATTCTCATTCTCATTCAAGTACTGGAATTACAAGCGTGTGCCACCACACTTGGCTCATTTATTTGAATCTTTACATTTCTTTTTCTTTCTTCTTCTTCTAATTTTATTTTATTTTTTTTATTTATTTATTTATTTATTTATTTATTTATTTATTTATTTATTTCAGATGGGATCTCATTATGTTACACAAGCTGGCCTTGAATTCCTGGACTCAAATGATCCTCCTGCCTCAGCCTTCTAAATGCTGGGATAGTAGCACACCACTGTGCCTGGCTGAGTCTTTAAATTTCTTCAATAAAAATTTATAATTTTCTTCAAAGGATTATTATATACTTTTGGCAAGGTTTACTCCAAAATATGCCATAGTTTTGATAGTCTTTTTCTATTGTATTACTAATTTTTTATTGCTGGTATATTGAAATGCTATTTGTTTTTATTTGTTTTTTCAAAATAACAAATTGTATTATTTAAACTGTATTATATCTAAAACTTTAGTATATGCTCTACTAGTTTTTCAGTCATTTTCTGTGAGTTCTGTGTAGATGATCATATCACTGATAAAGTATGACCCTTTGTCTTTTCTTTCCATTTCTTTGTTCCTGTGTTTCCTTTTCTTGTCCAATTACATTATTTAATACAATACTCAATAGTGATAGAGACAGAGGGATCATTTTCCTGACTTTGAAAATGTTAATGTAATGAATTTCTCTGGTAAATATTCTAATATTGAACCATTTGTGTATTTCTGGGATAGACCTTGTTTAGTTATGATATATTAGTATTTTATTTTATTTTATGGTACTAAGGATTGAACCAAGGGGCATTTTACCACTGAGTTATATCACTAACCCTTTTTTATATTGAGACAGGATCTCATTAAGTTGTCCAGGCTGGCCTCCAACTTCTGATCCTCTTGCCTCAGTCTCTCAAATAGCTGAGATTACAGGCATACACCACCACCACACCTGTCTATATTAGCACTTTAATAAACTGCTCATTTCAATATGGAAATATTTTTGTTTAGAATGTTTACATCAATGAACATAAAGTAAATTCATAATCTTGTCTTCCTATGCTGTGCTAATCAAGTTTGGTATGCTAATAGTTTGTCATGAATTAAATAGCTTTTCTCACATTCTGTGTACTCTGAGAAAGTATTTACATAAGATGAACATTAACTGTTCTTTGAATATTTAACAGACTTTTCCCATAAGTAATGTCAACCTAGTGGCTTTGTGGAGTAGGTTCAACTAACCCTTTTTGTTTGTTTGTTTGTTTGTTTGTTTGTGGACAACAAATTATTTTATTTGCAACTTCAGAGCAATGCAGAGACCCAAGGATGAGCCACCATTTCTAATTTGACACCTTCGAGAGAAGCGATAGACACAAATGCTTCATTGTCCAGTGGCAGTAGGCACGGCCATTTTTGAAAGAAAAATGTGATTCTCTAGAAAAGACTTATGTGAGCTTGACTAGAGAGGACAGTGCCAGGGACAGTCAGCTCCCCAGCCACATTCAAGATCACACCTGCATTCCCTGAGCTGAAACAACAGAATGAGCATTCCAGGGTTAAGATTTTATTTGCCTTTAACTCCTCTTCATTATCAACAAGACCTCTGGATTCTTTTCAGTAGAGCGTCTGGTCTGTAACTTTTGCTTGAGGAGCAGGGCCGACAATGGGGGATGCTTAAGGCCGTGTTATTTATCCACTAGCTCTGCCTTCTTGCCTATCTTAATGTCTCCTCCCCTCCAGTCTTGGTGAGAGAGACTATCTAATGCCACGGCATTTCCAATCCTCCTCTGAGAGGAAAAGCGGTGCCCATAACCACTAGCTCTCCTTTGTGTATGCATTCCTTCACAGTCCCAGGGGCCAGGCGACCGTGAAAGCTAGTCATCCACTGTGATGTTTTGGGACAGGTAAGCCATGGACTCTCTGTTGTGGATTCCCCAAATTGCTTCCAAAACTGAGAGCCACCGTTTTTATCTTGGGACTCTGCAGCCTCTGGACCTCACGAGGGGCAGTATTTGCTACCGCCACTCATCAGTGGAGGAGTCCTTCAGTGGGGGTGAGGGGGGAGGAGGTTATCTGCAGGCAGGATGCCTTGAGTGGCCATGACATAGATTCTGTAAGCTCCTCTCTCTCTTTCAGGATCTCCACAGCAGCTACAAAACTCTTCACATCTCCAATGTCATCCGTTTTGACCACGTTAAGTCCTCCAATGTCTCCAGCCACCCACTGTTACTGGAGGCTTCTCTTTGGCTTTCATCAGTGGCAACTCCAGGCCAGTATACATGGTAGCATTTTTTATCACCGGGGAAGAATGAGGCCCATCGTCCATGTCCAGCTCTGCACACAGAGCATGCCTGTGGAATACAGCTAAACCCAGGCGCAATCTCTCAGCCCCCTTCTGCCCCATCAGAGACGTAGCTAAAATGACTGCATTTCTGTAATTTGGACTTTCTTCCTGGATATGCTGAAGCAGGATAGACAAAGCTCTAAAGTTGCCCATGGGAAAAGCTGAAAAAGCCTTGTATGTCCTCTTGTTGAATATCCGTTGAGAACGTGAGTTAAAGCTACTTTTGTTGGCGTGGATGCTAGGAGCTTGTGCATGGTGGAGCCCCTCTTCCTCATCTTGCTTTGCTTGCTATAGGGGAAGCAGAGGATGACTCCAGTGATATTCCTGCCATGGGCAGTCTTCAGTGTTTACACCATAATCAGTAACTCCATTACCACTGAATTTACATGTCTGGGTTTTGTCTGTATAATGAAAGCATCTTGGCCACCATAGATTCCTTTATTTCAGTTCTTGCCTTTCCATTAGTCTTTTGGTATACAGCAGACTTCTCCAATTCTGCACCAAGATTCTCGATGATGTACTTGGTGAGCGTGATGCCAATGGGGGAGAAGACTTGGTAGCTGGTGTGGGCAGCAGAGGCAGCAGCAATAGCTTCTTGGGCATCATCTGGCCCCAGATGAGGTTATAGCAGCTCAGCCTGCACAGGACTGGACCCTGGAGCAGTTGGGCTGGGAGACATGCAGAGAAATGTGCAGGAGGGACTGGGAGAGACCCTAACCCCGCAACCCTCAGCCCTGAGCACTCTCACAGAACTCCTCCCCACCACCACCTCTTCCTATTGATTGTATTCACTGAAGGTTTTTCTATTTGGAGTCTTTTAAGGCGACTGGATTTGGCTTTACTAATCAAATGTACTTTTTTTGTTTTGTTTTGTTTTTGTGGTACTGGGGATTGAACTCAGGGGCGTTCTACCTTCAAGCTATACCCCCAGCCCTATTTTTTATTCTTTATTTTGAAACCAGGTCTCACTAAATTGCAGAGTGCCTCACTAGGTAGCTGAGGTTGGCCGCGAACCCCGATCCTCCAGTCTCAGCCTCCCAAATGCTGGGATTACAAGCGTGCACCACCATGCCCAGCTCAAATGTACTTTTTAAGTGTTAAAGTCTACTTTTTTTTTTTTCTGAGACAAAGTCTGGCCATGTTTCCCAGGCTGGCCTTGAACTGTCAGTTCTCCTGCCTTAGCCTCCTAAGTGGCTGGGATTATAAGCATGTGCCACCAGACCTGGCTAAATTCTACTTTTATCTCTGTTACTTTCCTCTTCTTTCTTTCATGTTTTTTTTCTTCCTTTTTGTAGACCAGTCATGATAAAAATGTTCCACATCTTCCATAGAGCTATTAAGCCCTTAAAATATGTTTAGTGTGGCTGAGAAATTGAATTTTTAATTTTGTTCAATTTTAACTAATTTCATAGCTTCATAGTGCCTGACTGTATTGAACAGTGAAATTTTAAATTCTTCATCTAAGAGTTTAGGTCAATTTTCAATTTCTTTTATTTCCTAATAAATGTGTTTCAGTCTCCAAATATTTGAAATGTTGTGTTTTTACTTTCTCTTCAACTCTAAAATTATATTTTTTTCTCTTCAGCACTAAAATTATATTTTTCTAGTTAGTATTAGAAAAGTGTTATTATATGCATGGACAATAAATACAAGGGGAGTGTTATTCATCTTTAGTTTCCAGGTGTTCTTTTTTTTTTTTTCTGATAGCATTAGTTTTCTATTGCTGTGGTAAAATACCTGAGAAAATCAATTTAAAGGAGAAAAGGTCTATTTTGGCTCATGGTTTCAGATGTTTCCATCCATGACCAACTGGCTCCATCGTTTCTGGTCATTTGATGACATCGAACATAATGGAGCTGCTGACTTCATGGCAACAGGAAGCATAGAGAGAGAGAGAAAAAGGGGTGGAGGACAAGATGTACCCTTCAAGGACATGCCCCCAGTGACCTACTTCCTCCAACTAGACTCCACCTCCTAAAGTTTCCACACATACACACACCCCCAATAGTGCCACCAGCTGGGGGCAATACCTTCAGCATATGATCCTTTGGGGAACATCCTAGAGCCAAACTATAACACTGATTATGGTCCTAAGTGGAAGTCTTCTGCCCATGATCATTCTCCTATCTAGAAACTGTTGCTTTCAGATGCTCTAGTTCAAGGGCAGGACTCTCCTGCTATGACAAGTAGCCACGGAAGCACTTGGCCTGCAGCTGTCCCATGCATTCTGTTGTGATGACCACAGTTGGATGACACTGGGCAGAGGCAGGCTGCAATGACTACTGCTCTCCAGGGCACACATGGAGGGGCAGGTGAGGGACAAGAAGGTGAGAGCAGCTCAGGAAGGCACAAAAGATGGCAAGCCTCTCCTTTTGTATGGCCTAACCTGAGGCGTTAGCCTTAGCATAAGTAGCGCCATGTTGCTACCCTAGGTGAGCCAGCTAGTCACAGTTATATACTGCTTGTTTGGCTTCTGTAGTTTCTCCTTGACTCACACCTGCAGGAATAGCCCGTTAGGAACTTTCCATCCTTGTCACAACAGGGATGTATATAATGGAAGGATCCATCTGTGTCACAACCAGGATATATGTCTAATAGAAAGGGTTGACATGGTTTGTTCAGTTTGAACACTTGGCTACCAACCCTGCTGTACCACCTTGCTGTGAGAACCTAAATTTTTCACCCTGAGCTTATGGTTTGTCTGTAAAAGAGCCCAAAATGGCCATTCAGCATTGCACTCAGGTTCAGTGCCCAGTGTGGTCCCAGCCAGTTAATAAAGGCTTTCTTTTGTCTATTTTTGGATCTGAGTTGTCTTCCTCATCAGTCCTACCTCATAACACTTTCAAGGTGGCTGTGGGAGGTAGCTACTAGCAAAATAGAAATCAACCAAGCTACCTCTGCCACCAATGAGACTGATTTATTATTCATTCAACAATAATAACAAAAAGCTAATTTTTAAAGGAAAAAAGCCAGGACACACCCATTTGCTGAATTCTGTCGGGCTGGAGTGGTTTCAGCTCTGAGTACAGACTTGCCTTGCCAGGGTGATTGTAATCCCTGGTGCCAGATACATCCCCTCTGCTGCTCACCAACTGTGTGGACCTGAACAGACCCCTACCCCTCTGGACTTCACCAATTTGAAAAATGGGGACATTAATATCCATCTCACCCTGTAATGAAGCCTTAGCATCTACATATTAATTGATCAGAACACAACTTGAAAAGTCTAGAACTTCTTTTCCCATCTAAGACACCTTTTTATTCCTTAAGGTCTGTGCTAGAAGACAGACAGTAAACATAAAGCAAGGACATCTGTGCAGATGCTAGGCAAGCAGTGTCTCCACACTGTCAAAGACTGCAAAGATACAGGTCATTAGCAGTGTTGGCAACAATGGTTGTCTAGGTTAGGAAGAACTGAGTGTCTTCCACTAGGCCATGAGCATCCCTGGAGCCAACAGGGCCCCTCCATCAAGAAGTGGCTTCAGTAATCCCAGAGTTTAAGAGGCTAAGACAAGAGGATTGTGGGTTCAAGGCCAGCCTCAGCAACTTAGCTAGATCCTCAGCAAATTAGTAAGACCCTATTTCAAAATAAATAAAATTTAAAAAGGGCTGAGGGTGTAGCTCAGAGCAGAGGAATGCCCCTGGGTTCCATCTCCAGTACCAAAAAGAAAGAAAATGAAGGAAGGAAAGAAGGAAGGAAGGAAGGAAGGAAGGAAGGAAGGAAGGAAGGGAGAGAGAACTGGCTTCAGTAGACCAAGCAACACAGCAGAGACCTACTCTGAGAATGTGCAACATCAGGGCCATTGCTTTGGCATCCTGGAGTTAAAGAGGAGGCAGCAAGCACATAAGGAAGCTGTCACAGATACAGTCTACCTCTTAGAGATTGCTATGGTTTAAATGCGATTTTTCCTAAGTGTTCCTGTATTGGAGACTTGGTCCTCAGTAAGGTGATATTAAGAATTGGTGGGCCAGTGGAGTTGGCACATGAAAACCAGCACAACAGCTGTTGTCTCTCTGTATGTGAAAAATGACAGTCAGTCAGGCATGGTGACACACACTTGTAATCCCAGTATTTAGGAGGCTGAGACCAGAGGATCCAGGTTCGCAGCCAGCCTCAGCTACTTAGTGAGGCCCTCTGCAATTTAGTGAGACCCTGTTTCAAAATAAAGAATAAAAACTAGGGTTGGCCGTGTAGCTTGGAGATAGAATGCCCCTGGGTTCAATCTCCAGTACTGCAAAATAAATAAATAGAGAGGCAACAGACTGCCACCTGGCTGAACTTTTTTTCCTCTAGGAGAGGTGGCTACAGAATTCTATGGCCTCAGAGTAATGGAGTCTCTTGGGAAGGAGGGTGAAGATGACATGGAGCAGCAGAAAATGTGATTGGCAGCTGAACATGCTGGTACACACTTGTAATCCCAGTACTTTGGAGACTGATACAGGAAGATCTCAGACTCAAGGCTTGTGTTAGCCAGTTAATGAGACCCTCATCAACTTAATAAGACCCTGTTTCAAAATAAAAAATAAAAGGAAGCCGGGCGTGGTGGCGCACGCTTGTAATCCCAGCATTTGGGAGGCTGAGACCGGAGGATTGGGGTTCGCGGCCAGCCTCAGCTACCTAGTGAGGCACTCCGCAACTTAGTAAGACCCTGTTTCCAAATAAAGAATAAAAAATAGGGCTGGGAGTGTAGCTCGGAGGTAGAATGCCCCTGAGTTCAATCCCCAGTACTGCAAAATAAATAAATAAATGAATAAGTAAATAAGTAAGTAAATAAATAAATAAATAAAAGGAAGTTGGACATGGTGGCACACGCTTGTAATCCCAGCATTTGGGAGGCTGAGACAGGAAGATCTGGGTTTGGGGCCAGCCTCAGCTACCTAGTGAGGCCCTCTGCAACTTAGTGAGACCCTGTTTCAAAATAAAGAATAAAAAATAGGGCTGGGGGTGTAGCTCGGAGGTAGAATGCCCCTGGGTTCAATCCCCAGTACCGCAATAAATAAATAAATAAATTAATTAATTAATTAATTAAATAAAAGGAGCTTACAGATAGAATGCTTCTAGGCTCAATCTCCCAGTATGAGAGAGAGAATATGAGAATGAGAATATGAATATGAATGTAATTGGCCCAAATAGGGTCTCAGGAGGCTGGACTCTCAGAAAATAAAGAGAGATTCCTGCTGGTACTGCTCCTATGTGTCCCTGACATGGACTGGGACCCTCTGTGAAGGGCAGCTAAGGAGACTGGGCACTGGTTGTGGCCCAGGAGAAACCAAAGGAAGGGCTCTGAGGGCAGCTTTCGCATTAATGCAGGGTGGTCCTACAGTGAGGTTTCCAGCTAAGAGGAGGCAGGTTAAGAGGTTACTGCTCAGCCCGCAGGAACCTGAGTGATCAGTGCCAACCAAAGAGGCACACTTACATTAGTAGATGGAGGACACGCATGTCACTGCTGTGCTCCAGCGGAAGTCACATCCTGGTGACTTGTGCGTACTGTTTTCTACCCTTTCGTTTCATTCCTTATACGTGGCCACCTCCAGCCTGAGGGCACCCCGTTACCCCAAGATAGTATAGAAGAAATAAGAAAAAATAGGTAGAAAGGAGACATAAAAGAAGGACAAGGAAACCAAATTTTAATTTTGAAGTTCCGCATACTTTTCTAGACCTGTCACACCCAGACAGATTAAGCAAAAAGGGATTATGACGTTGTAAGACACCTGTCATTTAGGGGACTTTCCAGTGTTATCTATGAATCAGATAATGGAGATGCTGTCAGCCTAAGGATCCTAAGAATGACCAGACTGATGTCATCTTCACATACCTCCCCAAACTTCCCCAAGTTTCAAGAAGAGCCAGGAACCGCAAAAGCATCTCTCCCTCTTGAGCTGTTTCACATCCCCCACTTAATCCTGCATTCCCTGCTTTTTGAAATAAATTTCTGGGCCTCTGCTGACACGAGCTAAAATTCTTTTTTGTCACTTACATCAAGGACCCACCCCTCTTGTCCTGAGTCAAGTTCCCCGCCTCTCTCTGGGAACTCCTCAAAACCCTCTTTCAGGGACATCTCTTCTCTGGTGACAACCCCATCCCTCTGTCAAGGTCTGGGTGCCCCCAGTCTCTCCCTCCCACTAGGGAAGGTGCTGGGGCTCAGGTTTAACAGCCAGGACTCCCTGTGTCTGCGGCATCTCCTGCCCCTCCTCCCACCCTCAGGAACACTCAGGGCTCTATCCTCCCTCTGTGCTGGAGACAAAGGCCCTTGTTACTTCGGCAGGTAATTTCCGGTTCTTTTCAAGGCAGATCTTCTCATTGCCCCTGACCCTGCTGTCCTTCTTTGCCTGGCTCCGGCAGGCAGATTACTCAGAGAGCAAGGCACAGACAAGAATAGTCCAGGGAACAATTCCAGTCCTCCCAGACAAGGATCCATTTTCCAATTATTTCTTTATCCCATTTACTTAATGACCAAATCAACTGTCATCTGATATTTTACAGCCATAAGCAGACCCATGATGAGGGGAAGTGGTTCATGCCACTGCCAGCGAGATGCCTTGCTTCTGAAAGCCTGGAGAGGCTCAGGGAAGCTTCCAGATTCCCCTCTCTATGCACCTGTGCACCTGCCATGCCTCCAGGATCAGCCTCCCCCTTCCCCGTTTGAAATTTCCCCTCTGCCTCGTTCCGGGCCCCTCCTCTCAACAGCAACCCAGGTAGAATAGCTCCAGCTTCACACAGTCCCCCTCATCCTGCTGTCCCCACAGTGATAGCTGCTGCCAGGGACTGGCATTCCCACTGCACCATGAAGTAGTGTGTCCTTTAGTCCTGTGACAATCACAGAGACCAGAGAGGTCAAATGGTTCCTCCAAGGCCAAACAGAGGCAGCAAATAAAAGATTTACAGCCTGAACCTAGCTCAGACCCTAAAACTCCTGATCTCATCACAGGGAATTACTTAGAGGCTACTTTTGCTAAAAGCACTGACTCCTCACTCGGGCCTGCAGACACCTGACGGGTAACAAAAAGCAGGATAAAGCTTGGCCTTTACATTGTATCAGTCCCCTTTGCATCAAATGTCAGGCCAGAGTTCTCCTCAACTCTGCCTAGGCACGCTGATCACTGAAAGAGTGTTCAGCTAAGGCTGGTAATAATGTCCCCTTCAAGGCGAAAGACGCCAAGATAAGAGTCACTAAGGTCTCTTCAAGATTTGCAGGGACATTCAACTGCCAGTTTTACAGACTGCTTTTCCAGATCCCTCAAATGGCACTCTAGTCAGTCACTACCCCGCATCTTCCAGGTAGATCATCCCAGGATGAGATTGCCCCCCCCCCAACCAAGGCAGAAATCAACTCATGGGAATCCAATTGCCCCCTGCCAGAATCACAGGTCTGATAGACAAGCATCCTGAGCAGCAAGGGGAGATGTCCTGTCAAAGCCACCTTGCAGACTCAGAACTCAGAACGGAGAACATGATCAACCAGTCCACAGCTTGACTAAGACTGCTTACTTACACACACCCCTTGCCCTCTGCCCCAATCCTTCCTCTACTTACACCCAATCCAGAAGACAGGGATGAGATACTCCAGCTCACTCATCTTCCCAGTATGACCATATTGATTAAAGTTCCTTTCTTGCTTTTCACCATTTCTTTTTCTGTTTGTGTTTTGGGGTGAGTAGCTGGACCTGATTTGTTGGAACCTCCAGACGTGGGCCTCTGGCCAAGGACTCCAGTAACACTCTCAATTGTTGTACTAGCTGGCCCCCAATGGCCACCAGGGAGCCCAAACCAAGTCTAAGGCTCCTCATGGCCCTGGCCTCCTTGACCCAATAAGCCCTCCCTCCCTGTCTTATGCCTTTTGACACTTTTCTGTATCTCTTCTCATCTCTCCCACTCATAAGTTGGAACTTCAGGTATCTCCTCTCTCTTCACATTATTCAATTGGATGCCCATGGTTTCAACTCATATTTACCCCTGTACCTGTCATATCTGTGTGACCAGCCCTCCTTGAACTTCTCATCTACTGCAGAGTTGTGTTTGCAAAGGCTTCATCCATCCTTTGCACACTCCCTCCATCAGACTCAGCATTGTGATCACTGTGCCCAATCTTCCTGCCTACTCAGGCTGCAGACTCCAGCATCAGCTTTACCTCCTCCCGATCGCCAGACTTTGCAATGATAGAATATGCTGCCTAATTTTCTCTCCCTGTGGATTCTCATCCTTGCTAAAGTTTAGGAAGCATCACTTGGAGGGTATGGGGAGGGAGCTCATGATGGCCACCCTCTTTGGGAGCCTGCAGAACCCTGATAAGTACCAATCCTGGGGCCCTTCACCCAACCTGAGCCTCCTGTACTCAGCTAGCCAGTCAAGTGGTTCGCTCTGGGTTCAACTCAGAAGCCACTTCCACCTGGAAGATGCTCCCAAGAGCTGGGCATTTCTCCTCTGGACTAGCTTAATACTGTGTAATGTTGTATGCGGGTTGCTAGGGGCACTGGTGTTCTAGTCAGCATCCTCACTGTGTGGTCCAAACACCGAACATGAACAAAACCTAGAGAAAGGTTCAATTGCTCACAGATATGGAGATTTCAGTACATATATAGAGACCATTTTATGCAGGTTGCCAAGAAGAGACCAGGGCAATAAGTCCTTAGGGCATGATGGTGGAAAGCAGAGAGAGAGGGAAAGAAGGTTAGACACACACACACACACACACACACACACACTCCCAGCCACGTCCAGGGACCCACTTCTGAATATGGTGGCCTGCTAGGCATGAGGTCCCAAGGATATTTCAGAATCCAAACTATAACAACTGATAAGAACTTATGGCACCTGCTCTCAAAAAAAATCTCAGTATTACTGGAGGACACAAGTAAGTAGACATGCAGACATGGAGAAAATGCATTAGGTGTGTCTTAAGTGAAATTTGCCTGCAGGGCACGACCACTTATAAAGAGAGGATCAAGCAAATTGAGGCAGAGAGAGAAGCTAAACAGAGATGCAGCCCCAACGGAGGCCTCAGCTGACTTCATCAGAGTTCCAATGTGGGGTGGCCCTTCAGAATTATCCCAACCGAAGCAAGTGGAATGGCCTAGACCTCCATCCCAGGGGCTAGAAAGTGGGCTGCTCCAAGAGGGGGCATGAGCCAGAGTAAAGCATTTGCCTTCAGCAGGAGGGAGGCAGCTCCCAGAGAGGACTGCAGCCATCCTCCATCCACAGTGACACCAGAGGCAGCTGGAGAAATGAGTGCCTGTCCCAGAAGGGAGGTCTGGGTGGCATACACAGCATCCATTACAGGGCACATAGAGAGACACCCAAAGGAGGGGCTGGCCAAGTCTCTCACCTGAATGCTCCCTCTAGGCAAGGCCAGCCTGAACCTGGCAGATATGGGCTTTTCTTCTAGCTTGGCAAATGGGGGCTTGCAGCCAGTTTAATTTGATTTAAAGTAAATAAAATAATGTAACATCCTTTCATCCCCCAGCAAGATCTAACCCCTTTCTCCAGTGGTCTTACAGCATGGACTGCATTCCCTGACACTGGCTCTTTGTATGACCATCTCTCCTCCCTAGGAAACCCTGAGCTCCTTAGGGAGATGTGGGGGGTTTGTCAACATTTCTGCCACCCAGGTAAGTCCTAGAAAAGGCCCTGAGTCCAGTGGGTCTGCAAGAAATGAGATCTATTGTAACCAACCTTCCTCTGCATCCGCACATACGACATCAAAGTACTGTTCATTGTTTGCATTTCTGAACCCCCTACCTTTCCCTCACTGGCTCAGATGTGCAGGTCTCCAAGCAGGTGATCATAAATGTTGCATGAAAGGATGGATGGATGGATGGATGGATGGATGGATGGATGGATGGATGGATGGACCAATGGATGGGGCTAATGAGCAAGGGAAGGGATGCTTGTCTCAGTCGGAGTGATCTACTTGGGCTGCTGCCATTTCCTGTTGGCTGAGCATTGACTGTGCCGTAGGGCCAATCAGCTCCAAATGCACAGGGGTAGATAGGCAGAGGGACACTCCGGCTGTCCCTCCTGTGCCCTGACAGCCACCACCTCAAGGGCTTGAGGCCCTTGAGACCAGTTCTGCCATCAGGAAGAAAAAGCCCTGGCACAACATTTTGCATTCAGAAAATTAACATTTCTAAAACAGCCAGGACAGGTGTTCATATTACTGTAGGGCTCCAGATTCTACCACAAGAATTGATGCCCATCCTTTAAATGGAGCCCATACCTTCTGCATTTCAGCATTTATTTGCAGATCAATATCCATTAATAATTGGAGGAGATGAGCAAAGATTTTAGCAAAAGGCCCCCAAGACTTCTCAGATGCGTCCAAAATAATGAGGTCTCACCCCCAGTGGTACCCTAGGTAGGTAGAGGTGTTTGTTGGAAGCCTCGCCCACTCCCCTGGCCCCTCCAACTCATCCTCGCCATCCTCCCCCAGGGCTCACTGGTCATCACTGACTTCAGCCCACCTTCCTAAGTGACTAGATCTCTGTCTCTTTTCCCTGTTATAAAATGTGTGTGGTTTTTGAACAAATGAATAAACAGATCTTGATTTTCTTATCTTTAAGTGAGAAGATTGGACTAGAATTAACAAGAGGGTTCTTGAAATTCCTTCCAAGCCAGGCATATGCTGCATGCCTATAATCCGAGCTACTCTGGAGGCTGAGGCTGGAGGATGTCTTGAATCTGGGAGTTGGAGACCAGCCTCAGACCAAAAGAAAAGAAATATTCCTTCCAGCTCCAATGTCATCATCCTCGGCTAAGTGGTTGTGAAACTGGATTATGTAAGGTCCTCTGGCCTCACCAAGTGTTTGGCACTTCAGGTCTCCTTTCCTGGCTTGATAAGGAAAGTCGTGCCCCAGGGCATGGATTGTGCCACCACTGACAAGTGTCTGTGAGCCTGTGTCTGGGCTGTGTGAGCCTGCTGGGTCTGTCCCTGGATGCACTGGATGCCTCTGCCTCATCTCATCCACCTCTAACTACTGCCATGTCCCTTGCAGGCTTAAAATGGAGCCCACACCTTCTGCATGCCTCTGCCCTCTGCTGCCCCAGGGCTTCTCTGAGCCCACAGGCAGGCACTGGACAGTCGAGGGCCTTTGCAGCAGCCCTCAACTCCCAGGGTAGGGGTGCAGGCTGCATAACAGGGAGCCAGATGCCTAAACACTCCCCAGAAGACCCCCGCCCCCAGCAGGACAGAGATAAGCCCACCAACAGTGCACCCTGGACCCAATTTCTTCATTCCATTCCCCCAAACCCCCAATGGGCTCTCTGAACTCTGAGCCCAAATAGATTGTACACATGTGCACACACCTGCACAGCCCAGGCTGCGGCTCTGCACTTAGTAGACTTCATGGAAACACTCTGCACACGTGAGCCTCTGTCACAGAAGCAAGGGGTGTAGGGCTGAGGCTGTGGGGACTTCTCCAAAACTGAGTGAGATCCCAAGCATGAGAGAGGTTATCTGACAGGGAGCAAAAAGGAAAAAGTACAAGCATGGAAATAACCAAAAAGAGCTTTCTCTTAGAGGGGTTTTGGTGTTCCCAGACATTTCTGTGGCTCCCACAGCTTAGTCTCCGTGTCCCTAAGCCCCTGGAATCGACACAACCTTCTCCCTTTCTTCTATCCAGCCAGAGCACAAGGCAGAGCTCAGAGCAGCAGCTCTAGGAAAGCTGCGGACATTGGTATATAAAAGATACGTGGAGCTGGGACAACTTCTAGCAGAATGTTCCCCATCAGGAGTTTCTGGAAAGAAGCTCCTAGTGTTATCTGTGTCCAAGACCCCTCTCTCTTTACATACTTCCTTCCTCCTGATTTGGAACCTCAGCTTCTCCTTCTCTCCCAGGTTGCCTGAAATTCAAAATTCCTGTCATTTTTAAGATGCAAGACAATTTTTGTCCTGTGTGTTTGGTCCCTCTGCCCCAGGTATGGGATGAGGGTGTGTGTGGGTGGAGGGGGGTCTGCCTTTCTCAGCTAAATGGCTCCTTAAAGATCTTGTTTCAAAGGAGCAGGCCTCTACCTCTCTCCAAGGAATTCTGCCTTCTTCCCATCCAGAGTGGCTAAACTTGCAGCCTGCCTTTTAGAAATAAGATTATTTTCCTCCTCATTAAACAAACATCTACCTGTACCTACCACAGAGAATGAAATAGACTGGCCCCTAAGTGTTGACATGCTCTGGGAAAAACAGAATGACTAGGACTGAAGCTGGAGCTGCCACCATGTAGGTGGTGGCTTGAGAGAGGTCTTTGCTCTGCCTGACATCAGGGAGCTGGAGAAGGTTCAGCAAGTAGGAACATGACAGGTGGCATGGGGGCGTCTCCACAGCAGCAGCGCTCCAGTTCCCTGAGGCTGCCACTGAGTCCCCAGAGCACCAAGGACAAGCCTGTCTGTCCCCATCTTGCCCCCAGACCTGGCAGCAACCTGAGGCACTGTCACACACCCTTCCCCTCATGTACACCCCTGGTGGCTCATGTACCAGGGCTCTGGCCTCTAACTGGGCAGGAATTTAAAGGCTAGAAAGAAAAATGGAGAAGGTTAGGGGGTGAAGGAAGTCACATTCAAGTTGGGACAAGTCCAGGATGTCCTGGCTGCAAGGCCCATGGATGTTACTGGCTACATCTTCCCAGGATGTAGATAAGGAGCTAAAAACAGAGTGATTAAGTCCAATACACTAGACCTGTTAGAATCTGGGTCTCTTTAGGATGCAGAGTAGATACCTTAAAACTGAGGACAGAGTTACATCTATGCTTCTCACAGAGAAAAAATAAAATGGGTCCAGGGGTATAGCTGAGGTAGAAAGAGGTAGAAAGCCCCTAGGTTCTGTCCCCAGTAAAACACAGACACACACACACACACACACACACACACACACACACACACACACACACCACAAAGAGTCTATTTAAAACTGTAGCCACAGGTTGCAGTTCTAGCAAAAGGGAAAGTGGTAGGGTTAAGCTTTGTATTTTCTTTCTTATAGAAGCTTCTAAAAAGGTATGTTTAGATGGTCGTTTTAACAACTATTGTGTACAACATTGCAACATTGAAAACATCAACATTTGTTTGTTTGTTTGTTTGTTTGTTTGTTTTGCGGTACTGGGGATTGAACTCAGGGGCATTCTACCTCTGAGCTATACCCCCAGCCCTATTTTCTATTCTTCATTTTGAAACAGGGTCTCACTAAGTTGCGGATGGCCTCACTAGGTAGCTGAGGCTGGCTGAGAACCCGGATCCTCCAGTCTCAGCCTCCCAAATGCTGGGATTACAAGCATGCGCCACCACTCCTGGTCAATGTTTGGATCAAAACAAAATCCAGCTTATTTTCTGCTTGCTGTAAATTGTGCATACATGCTATAATAAAAACGTGAAATGGGGGGGGAGCCCACTGCATGCACTAAGTTGATGGCTTATAAGACATCCACCATAGGACATCATTCCATTCCCTCCGCTGGAGGAGCAATGTTCTCAGCTGCGAAGTGGGTGTGTGGAATGTCCTCTTATGAGGGTGCAGGAGGTGTTAGCAATGATACATGTGGAAGGGCTGGCACACAGAGCAGCCTCCCCTATCCCAGCAGGCTCTGCTCCCATAAGGCGTCTCTCTGCCCAGGGAGGTTCAAGGTGAGGTTTCTGCTTCAAGATAGAGCCTTTGGGGGCCTGTCTTCAGAGCACAGGCCAGGCGGGGCCCAGAGGTGAGAGGGCAGGGCCTCAGGCAAATGAAAGATGGTGTTCCAGGTCTGAGACTCAAGTAGGTCCACCCCACAGACACCCTGGTCCTGAGGCCCTTGAAGTCTGTGTGGGCAGGCTCCTTGTCTTCCCTCCTTTTCTAAAAGGCAGAAAAGCCCAGGTGCCCCACACTCAGCTCTCAGCCCCCGTCACCTGGTGGGCTCCTGAGGGGTGGCCCCCCTCCAGAGAGCATCTTCTTCGTCAGAGAGCTCTTTCGTCAGCAGCCGCTCACCTCCCCCACTAATGGTCCTGGCAAAGGGATCTAAGTGCTCAGGCTCCCCTACCTCTTCCCCGCCTGGGCAAGAGGCCCAGGGCTGCCCCAGAGCCTGGCTCCCCACACTGTTATTGGCCCGGCTTGCCCTCTGCCAAGGACACGGGCCTCTGCTGTAGGGTTTGGCATCTTACTTTACCCGTGATCATAACCATTCCCTGTGTGATAGCCCAAGGAATTAAAAAGTAAGGTCTGTTTCACTTGAATTCTGTCAAACTATACAGTACATCCTGCTGGGAAAGCTCCCCAGTCCTCAGAGGCTGGCAGTGGAGGAGCCTGGTTGCAGGTCTTAGACTCCACTGTCACCAGCATCCCAGAGCCCTGGCCAGATCTGGTCATTTCACGATCACTACAAGTGAGCTTGATCAGGCATGGTCCGGTCCATCATCATCTCAGGATTGGTTGTACAGGCCCTGCAGGAAAGTTGCTATCGCCTGGGGGTGGCTTTGACTCATCACAAGATGTTTATTGATCACACTTCATTCCTGGAGTCTGAGGTGACTCAGAGCAAAGGGAACAGATGCAAATTGGAGGCGCCCATGCCAAGTCTTCAGTTCTGCTTTTAGCCACCCGTCAGACCTTTGCTGGCAAAGCCCTTGCTTCACCACCACCCTGGCCTCCGTGGGTGTTCTCCACCATGCTCCACCTGGCTAGTCCTTGAGACACGGCAAAGTTGGAACATATAGGTCTCTGAGCCCACCACCCTGCGACCCCTTAAAGAGAGCACTGGCACTTTTGAGGCTGAAATCTCTAGAACACAAGCCCCACCATCATCATTTCAGAAATGTACCTCTGGCAAAGCACTTGTGCCCACTCCACCTGCCACTGTGATTTCTGAGTATCAGAAAACTGTCCCCTGGCTCCTAATGAGGAGCCTTCCCCAGTCTCAGTCTGGCCACCATGTTCATGTCTCCTTGATATTGATGACCTCATGAGAGGCACTCCCTCCACTAGTGACCGCTGATGCCCCAATTGCTTTGGAGAGGAACAGGATCCCTGGTCACACAACCAAGCCCAGCTATGACTTTGAGCAAAATACCCTCAAGTCCAGAGTTAGCCCAAGTCCACCCCAATCAGGTCACAGGAACCTCGGCCTGGCCATGGAGCTCCCCTCAGTCCTACCTGTGGCCACGGGATTCCCTGTGCCTGAGGGATGAACTGGGTGGGAGCCAGGAAAGAAGGAGGTGGCATTCGACCCCCACTAGTAGGAATTCTTCCCTTTCTACACCTGACCATTCAGCTGAGGCTCTCCAGGGCCCCAGGGACCTCCCTCCTCAAGTCTGAGGCTCCCCCCACCCCTTCCCACAGGATTAACTTCTTTCTCAAATGACTAGGAGAACACCCACTACCTGCAGCAAGAAAGATCCACCTGAATCACTGCAGAGGGCACTCTAGCCTGGACCAGGCTGACAAGAAAACAGCAGCAGCCCAGTGTGGTGGTGCAGGCCTGTAATCCCAGTGCTTACAAGGCTGAGACAGGTAGATCACAGATTCAAGGCCAGCCTTGGTAACTTAGTGAGACACTCAGTAACTTAGCAAGACCCTGTTTTAAAAAAAAGAAAAGCAGAGCCAGGCTTGGTGGCACATGCTTGCGGCCAGCTTCAGCAACTTAATGAGGCCCTCTGCAACTTAGTGAGACCTTGTTTCAAAATAAATAAATAAGGCTGGGGGTATATATTAGAGGAACAATGCTCCTGAATTCAATCCCCAGTAACACACACACACACACACACACACACACAAACACACGAGAAACTAAAAAGGGCTATGGATGTTGCTCAGAAGTAGACTGCTCCTGGGTTCAATCCCCCGAACCAAAAAAAGAATAAAAATAACAAGGAAGAACTCAGCCCCCAGTAGCTGAAATAGACTTTGAATACCTTAAAGGTGAGCTTTTATAGCCGGGCATAGTGGCACATGCTTGTAATCCCAGCACTTGAAAGGCTGAGACCGGAGGATCCAGGTTTGCAGCCAGCCTCAGCTACCTAGTGAGGCCCTCCACAATTTAGTGAGACCCTGTTTCAAAATAAAGAATAAAAAATAGGGCTGGTGGTATAGCTCAGAGGTAGAATGCCCCTGAGTTCAATCCCCAGTACCGTAAATAAAATAAAATAAAAAATAGGACTGGGAGTGTAGCTCAGAGGTAGAATACCCCTGAATTCAATCCCCAGTACCATAAAAAAAAAAAAAAAAAAGACCTTTTGTGCATTAATAACAGCATTTACTGAGTTGGTACCAAGATTGGGAATGGAGAGATACAGGGGTCAGGACTCACAGCAGGGTGGAGGGCAGAGGAGATGTGGGAGACCCCATGTCCCCCCCACACATGGCACATTATTTATTTCCAAAATTCATTTGTTTTTGAGATGGAACCACCCAGACCTCATGCATGTTCAGCAAGCACTCTACCCCCGAGCAGCACTCGCAGCCCCAGTCACTTACTGACTCCGTAGCACAGCAGCATAGGCAGCATGTAGCATAGATGCCATGGAATCAGAGCCAAGCAGCTGTGGATGAGTGTCCAGTTCCTCTGCCTCTGGCGCTTCTCCAAACCTCACTGTCCTTCTCTACAGAATGAGGACACTTTCAGACAGGACGGTCTGTGCACTGCCCCGGGATGTGTCTGTAGTCCTTTTCTCCGGTGTCTCCTCCATGCCACAGTGCCTTCCTACTCAGTGGGACCTGCTTACAGTTGGTGCTCCATAGTTGGTCCTGCTGAAGCCCGCTGAGGAGAGGGACTGTGCAGAGGGGTCTGTCTGTGCCAAGTCCATTGAAGCTTAAGGCCAAATCAGAAGTAAAAAAGAGGGGGACACTCTTCCCCAACCAGCTGCCATCCCAGGGCCCCCAGCCTAAGGCCAGCTACGTTTGCATTATATTTGCATGAATCTGCATAAACTCTGTATTGCAAGTATGTCTTGTAGCTAATCATTGCTTTCAGGAAGCTCTGCATTCTGGGAAGGGGTGTTAGCAGAAAGGTGGCATCTTGGGCTTCAAGTCAAGAGGGCACCCCAAAGCTTCCTCTAGCAGAAGTGTCTCCCCTGAACCTGCCCTGTGCTCTCTCCAAACCAAAGGGACTGCTGCTCGTTGCGTCAGTGGCTCTAGCTAGAAACTGCTAACTGGAGGAAGTAGGGCTTCAGCATCATCAATCCTCTGAGCAAAACTAATCTATTCAGGTTAAATCTTGGGGTGTTAGCCTGGCGTGGTGTCGCACACTTGTAATCCCAGTACTTAGGAGGCTGAGACAGGAGGATCACAGGTTTGAGGAAAGCCTCAGCAAGTAGTGAGACTCTCATCAACCTAGTGAGACCCTGTTTCAAAATAAAAATAAAATAGGGCTAGGGGTGTAGCTCGGAGATAGAATGCTCCTGGGCTCAATCCCCAGCACCAGACACAAAAAATGAAAGTAAAAAACTGCTATGGGTCTGACAGTTCTAATGCTCAGTGCTTAGAACAGGACCTGGTATGTAGCAGGCCCTCAAATAAATGCCCACCATTGTTATCATAGACACTCATGCCTCTTAAAATCTGCTGGCGCTCCCACTCCTCATGTGGTGTGTCCTCCCTCCCAGCCCTGCCGTGCAGACCCCAAGCCTGCACAGCCCAGGGCCTGCACCTGGCAACTCTCACAGCACTCGAGGAAGGCTCTAATATTAAGATCTCAGGTACCTGGAGCTGCATGAGTGTGAGGCAGACAGCCACAGAGGTGGGCAGGGCCTGGGTCCCAGACCAGAGTGTCCACTCTGTCTGCTGACCACATGGGACAGGGAAGGGGGGGGAAGAAGGACTGGCAGCCTTTGCACCTGGGGTTCCTGGCCCTGGGGCAAGGGGAAGTGAAAGAGAATGAGTTCCCCAAGCACTTCTCTCAGGAAGTCCTCTTCCCAGGGAGGAGAAGGGCTTTTTGGAGGTGAATTTCCACGAGAAATGAACCACCTTCCTTTCTCTGAACACCCTTTCTCTTCCTCTCTGATTGTCTGGCTGCCTTTCTGTTTGTTGATGTTATTTTGAAATGGGGTCTGGCAGCCGGGTGTGTGGTGCACGCTTGTAATCCCAGTACTTGGGAGGCTGAGACAGGAGGATCCAGGTTTGCAGCCAGACTCAGCTACTTAGTGAGGCCCTCTGCAACTTAAGTGAGACCTTGTTTCAAAATAAAGAATAAAAAATAGGATTAGGAGTATACCTCAGAGGTACAATGCCCCTGGGTTCAATCCCCAGTACTGAAAAAAAAGAAAAAGAAATGAGGTCTAGCTATATTGCCCAGGCTGGTCTTAAACTCCCAGAGCTCCAAGCAATCCTCCTGTCTCAGACTTCTGAAGAGCTGAGACTATAGGTGTGTGCCACTACACTCAGCTTGGTCTGACTAACTTTTAATGAACGCCTAGTGAGTGCAGGGCACTGTCCTGGTGATGTCTCACTTAACACAACCAGCTGAGGAGGTATATATGTTCCCATTTTGCAGTGGAGGAAACCATGAGGCTAGGGGAGAGGGCAAATTTGAACCCAGGTCCACTCATCTCAAAGCACATGCCTCCAGAGGCCAAGGTCTTGCTCCGCTTCTTCCCTGGAGGCCCCCAAGCCTTGCTGGCTGTGGCCCAGAGCCCTGAGCACACAGAGCAGGTACTGTGTGAGCACACAGAGCAGCCATTATCTCCTTTATCTTTCCCTGCAGGGCCCTGTCTTCTCCTGTGCTACAGTCACAAGCAATGTCTAAAGATGGCTCTGAACACCAAGGCTCTTGTGTGGTCTCCAGGCAGAGCCAGACCCTTGAGAACTTACCTGACTTTCCCGCACCTGCTTTCCAGCTGGGTGGCGCTCAGGTAGATACAAGATGGAGCTGTCCCCTGTCTAAAAGGGGACAGCTGGCAAGCTCTTCCAGAGCGGGCTGGGTGCATTGAAAGGAGTGTTTGGGAGAGATGTGTCTCCAGTCGTTGTCGCACACTGCTTCTCCTGGGCCGATTCCTTGTGCTAAAGGGGTTACCAAAGGCATGCAGACCACTGCCCCCAGGGCCCTTCCACCTAGGGAAGGAGAAGGAGGGGAAGATCTTGGAGTTGGGGAACCTCATTCAAAAAACCTGATCTGGCATTCCCTCACCACATGATGCTGAGCAAGTCCCATCCTCTGGGAAATGGGGCTGATTTTGCAGACTCTCTTGTATCACCCAGTGCTTGACACCAGGTGAGCAAATGTTAATTCCCTCCCTCTTGTTCTCTTGAAGATCAAGGAAGCAGAGAACTGGGCAGGCTGGTTGCAATCCCCCACTGGGGGAAGGCCTTATCTCTCCTGGAACTTGGTGTGTTTGCAGATGACTCTGAGGCCACTGACCTGCACACCCGCCTGTGCTGGGCTGTGATCCATTACCCTTGAGCCTCCACTCACACTGGTCTCCACCACCCTAGCTTGCTGAGTGAGCTCCGCTGCCCTTCCCAGGGTCCCTGCACCAGAGGTAGTAGTGCATGGAAAGATGGCAGCTGACCAGGCCTCCTGCCCCACCACCCCTGCCGAAGACTGTGGAAAGTCGCCTGACAAGGACAGCACATCGAACAACAGGCCTGGTGAGCTGGGCTCTGACGGACAGGGAGGACGCAGGGGGTCTTGCTATGGGCTATTCGGGATTCTTTTCTCAGTAATTTCTGGCAGAAGTCCAAGGAGGCATGCTTTTTCCATCACTTTGTCTTTTTTTTCAAAATCTAGTAGCTGACAGACCATGCTCATGAAAGGGTGACAGTAGTCAAGGGGGAAGAAAGGGGTTTGCTGCTATAGTACACACACTTTTCCTATCTACTTGGCTTATGGAGTTGTCTTGTCCCTAAGGCAAGTCGGGATAGCTTACAAAAAGAAGTGTGATAACAAGGCTAAAATAAACTAGGCAGAGCAGCACCATGGATAAGGGAAAAGGAAAGTAGAATTTAAATGTTTAATAAGGATAATAGAGTCCGGAACATGGTGCAGAGTATCCTAGCTACTGTGGTGAAAAGGGGAATAGGATCAGTTATTGGAAAGGAGTACTTGTCTTTTTTATTTTCCCCTTAAAGCTTCGTTTACTAGGCACTGACAGCTGTGAAGGGTAGGGTCCTTTATATTTGTAGAAATTCAGAAGCAGATTAAATGAGGTGATTTGGCTCCCAAGGACCTTTCAGAAAGCAGAGTACAATATTGAAACCTAACCCAGTGAGGGTGAGTGTGGTCCAATTAGAAGTTTCTGTCCATCTGCCTGGACCCAGGTGTGCACAGAGCCTTTAGTCCTCAGCCATACTGTGGACCAGAGAATTTGATCTGCAATGTGCATAAGATCTCCTAGAGGGTCTTGTCAAATGCAGTTGCAATTGAGCTCTGGGGCAGGTCTGGCCCCTGTCATTTGAAGACCTCCCAGGCTGTTACCTTTGGAGCAGCAAGGGGCTGGAGCTTGAGTAGGTGCTCCTCTAATCTCCCCACTGGAAAGGCACTGCCACGCCTATCAGAGCCTTGCAGAACCACCTCCTGGGCTGAGCAGATGCTTCCTAGAGGTGCCAGACCAGTTCCCTACTCCCCTTCTGGTCACCTTGCTCTAGCCACAAGCCAAAACCCTTGACTTGACATGGAAGTGTATTAAATACCTACTAAGTACCCTTAGAAAGATGGCTGTTCCTGCCTGCCCCACCTCAGCCCTTCCCCCTCCTTCCCATAGTACCCACCTGAAAAACCTTCTCCATACTCTTGTGCCAGTCAATCTCCCTGTGGGCATGTCAGGAGGGTGAAAGGGTCCATTTCTTACCTCAGGAAATCAAGATTTGGTGGGGTCCTTGGCTTCTGTGGCAGAAAAAAAATTCAGTATTCACCTGCAGAGGCAAAGGCAGGTTTATTTAGAACAAGTGGAGTATACACATTCAAGGGAGAATCTTGATGTCCCATAAGCCATCTCAGGAGGGAGAGAGCCACTTTGGGGTCTTTTTATTTTATTTTTTGTTTTTTTGCGGTACTGGGGATTGAACTCAGGGGCATTCTACCTCCGAGCTATACCCCCAGTCCTATTTTTTATTCTTTATTTTGAAATCGGGTCTCACTAAGTTGTGGAGTGCCTCACTAGGTAGCTGAGGCTGGCTGCAAACCTGGATCCTCTGGTCTCAGCCCCCCGAATGCTGGGATTACAAGTGTGCGCCACCACTCCTGGCTCCCGACTTTGGGGTCTTTACAGTTCTTCTTTCAGGAGACCCATGAGAGGATGGGTAGGGGTGCAAGGCAGTGATGGGGTCTGGTTCCCTTTTTCTGAATCCTCAGGCTCCGGTCATTTCAATGGTGGGTGCTGGGTGATACCTGGGTTTGACCAATGATAAGACTTTTTCTGGGATCCTTTGTTTACCAAGCATCTCACGAATTGAATTTCAGGTGTGAAGATTGGCCATTATGATTAAAAGGTATGGGCCTGTTGAAGACTTTTGCCTAAGGAAGGACAGGCTAGATAGGTCTTTATGATTAACAGTGTGGTCCATTAAAGGCTTTTGCTTAAGAAAGAGCAGACTCTGTAGGGTGAAGATAGTGAAGCTTCTAGATTTTAAAACTGTAATTCCTCCTTTCCAGTTTCCAGTTTGCCTCCTTTTTTACCAATTATTTTTATTTTTCCTATCCTATCTCAGACATACACTTTTATTACCCTGAGCTCAAAGAACTCTTCTTTGCTGGACAGCTCAAGTTTCAATAGTGGACTGGAAGAATGGCCACCTCCTGCCACAGCAGAGTACCAACCTCTGGGGGCACAGGAGATTTGGGGTGTGTATGGGGGAATTATGATGCTCCAAAGCCACACTTTACAGCGCCGTACAACACACAGTCCTGGCTCACAGTAACGTGCTATGGAAAGCAGCCAGTCCCGGGGCCCAGCTCGCTTCAAAGGCCATTCAGCCACGCCCGCCTCAGCTCTGGGTGTGATCCATGTGGCCTCCCTGAAAGGCTTGGGGAGGAAGAAGACAGGAGATGGTTCAACAAAGGACATTCCAGGGAGCAGAGGGAAGGGTGTTGAGCAAGAGTTGGGAGTTTCTAATCAAGATGGAGTCACTTTTGTTTGAGGCTTCAACACTTCCCTACTGAGTCATCATGATGGCAAAGACAGCTACTTCATTTGCCTGGGTCTCCCTCAGGATCCTCCTTCCCCAGTGCAGCCTTCTTCCCTCATGAAAGGGAGCAGCTCCCTGTACCCCAAAAGCTTGGGCGGAGAGCATCAGTGAGCCCCCCCCCCCCGCCGCCGCAGATCCAAGTGGCCTGGCCAGGGCTGCCAGAGTACAAGGGGCCAAGGCTTCCTGTGGCTATCTCATTTTAACAGTCAATTCAAGTATTTATTTGGTGAAATGGATGTACTCTGTCCCAGCATATAAATACTAGATCCATCCAAGAAGCGGAATGAAAACACCCCAGACCTCTCTGCCCCAAGGAGAAGATGATCTAGACTATTGTCCTAGATACTCAAGTCCTCTTAGCCAAAGGACTAGTCTTGTCTTGAAAGAAGTCCATCCCAAGCTTTGTAAATAGAATATTCAGCAAGTAGGTACAGAAGCCATAAACTCCTCATCTGTGTCAGCAGCTTGCTGGCGCTGGACACTCGAAAGCAGGCTGGGCAGGAACCCTGGAGGAAGCTTCCCAGAGGTGCTGAAGCTGGAGCAGAAGGGGAAGGGAGGGTGTGTTCATGTGAGAAGGGTTTCTTGAGCACCTACTATAAGCCACACATTGCCCTAGCATAGTGACAGAGGAAGTTTAACTTCTGTGGGAGAAAGTTACAAAGCAACAGAAACAAAAAGTATACTTTATAGTGTATTAGGAGGTGATAAGTCTATGGGGGGGTAGAGAGAAGAGGAGGATGGGGGATGGGGGATGATGAGGGTGGGGCCCACAGAGATGATATTTCTGCAAAGAGTGAAGGAGGAAGGGAGGGGCTGTGGAGATGCCTGGGGTTCAGGCAAAGGGGACAGGCAGGGAGTGGCCTTGCCTAATCTATTTGAGGGAAGGCCAGCTGTGCAGGGTGGAGCGTGAGCAGACTGGGGTGGAGGATGAGGTTGAGGTCCATTTCTGCTGGGCCTTGATGGCCATTCCAAGGATCCTTTGCTCTAAGAGACCCCAGGGAGCCCAGTGACAGTTTTAAGCAGAAGAGTGACATGATGCATTAGTTTGGCTCTAACTGCCCTGGCCTGGGGCTGGCTGGGGACAGGAGTCTGGCCCACAGAAGGTGCTCAGCAGTGCATCGCCCTCCTTCTTGAGGCAGAAGAGGGCTCATCACATACCTCAGGAAACATTTACTGAGCTCTCAGGTACCCTAGATTCCATGCCAGGTGAGACGCATCAGAGACCAAAGCATGGTGGGGCTCTGTCCCCAGCAAGGGTCACCCACCTATTCTCCAAACCTTGCAGGCTTCTCAAGTGTCCCTGGAGACATTCACATTCTCTTGAAGACGATCCTTTCTAGACTCTACCAGCCTAGCCTCTCTCTCTCTCTCTCCAACTCACCACAAAGAGACCCACTTTAGGGATGGTAGATGGATCCAAGGATGCTGGAAGACCCCCAGGGCCTCCACTTCCCAAGCTCGAGCTCCTCAAGCTGCCCATTGAAGCTGCAGGAAGTATGCTTAGAGGCCCTTCCTGAGCAGGTATTTAAAGGCCAGTGACTGTGTGCAGGCGCCATCCCAGGGGCACAGCAGGCCACTGGGAACTGGGTTTTGTCTTCTTCCCAAAGATTACAACCCACTGCAGGGGCCACTGGCCAGACTTGTCATCCCAGGGCAGGGGCCCGCCCTGGGCACTTGTGCCTCTCCCTGGGGACACTGCCAGGCATCACGGGCACTGTGAATGTCCCATGGATAAAGGACCTTTGAGAACTGCCACAAGTGCTCAGAGAGGGTGCTGCCCTGGGGCTTGGTGGGGCAGGAAAGTCTTTGAAGATGACCTGGAAGGTCTGGGTTTGGGGCCTTGTGAGCACAGCAAAGGGAAGTTTGTGGTGGGTCTCAGGACTGTGGGAGGGCAGAGAGGCCCCTCATGGCAGCATTCCTCCACCGGGAGGACAGAACTCTGCCTCCTCACCCCCACTGTACTCTTTTGGGGTCCTCCTGTAGGGTCATTCCTGAGTAAACCCCCACCCCCCATCTCTGGCCTCCTTAAGGGCTTATCTCCCTGATATAGTTTGGCTTCCTGGAAAACAGGGCTCTTAGACTTCCTAAGAGTAACTTGAGGCCCCTTATCAGGCCTGGCAGAATATGCCCCCCAGGAATATTCTAGAAAGAGTCCCAGGAGTCAGAAACCACCCACTTAGCCTCCACCAGAAGTCCTCCCAGAATCCAATCTGAGTGAAGGAGGTGCCCCGTTTTACTACGAGGGTCTGGTTTCCTCACCTCTAAGGGGAGGTGAGCAACATCAGCAGCAGCTGTGGCCATGGAGGGCGGTGGACTCCCACCTAGGAGGTACCCAGTGACATCTGCACCTGTGGCCTGGCCCCTTGTTCTCAGTCCAGCTGGTCTTGGTCTCTGACTACCAGTGCAGCCTTAACCTAACACCTGATCTACCACTATGCCCGCTGTCATCAAAGGGACTTCCATTTGACGTGAACCTCAGGTTGGGGCAGGGAGAGGGGACGAGGTCACCTTGTCCTCCAGGCCCTGCTCCTCCTGGTTAAGAGTCCTGGAAGTTCTGCTCTCTTTAATTGTGCAGACAAGGAAGTGGAGGGGCTGGCTCCGAAGCTCCAGCCGGGGCTAGAGGAGGAGGGGCGGGTCGCTCTCTCCGCCAGGGCTGCAGGGTTGGGCGGGGACCCAGAACCCTAAGGCTCTGCGATTGCCTCTGCGGGAGGTGACGGAGCTGGATAAGCAGCCTCGGGCTGGCGGGCAGCCACCTCCCAGGCAGCTCTGGCCCCAGCGGCCGGGCGGGGCGCGGGCAGAGGAGGAGCCAGGGGCCGGGCCACCGCCTCCGCCCAGGACCTGCTGCTGCCGACACCGCTGCTCCCAGCGGTGGCCTTCCGAGGTGAGTGACCTGCCCTGTCGCCGCGGGGCTGTGGGCTGCACTGCACCCCCAGGAGCCCGCCACCTGGAGCCCACCCGGCTGCACTTCAGCTGTCGCCACACACTCGGAGATCCCGGCCCCTGAGGACGGAGCCACGTGCGCCGGGTTCTAGTCCCCCACCCCGTGCGCTTCCTCCCTTGGGAATTGAAGCCGCACGTGCCGGGCCGGGTGGCTGGGCTGGGGGCAGAACTCAGGGTAGCAGGTCCGGAGCCACGAGTGCACACTTAGATGCGGGTCCGGGCGGTTTCAGCCAAGATCGCAGGTCCCGCTTGCCTTCTGGCTCTGCACAGCAGGTCCCTAGGGAAGGCCCGCGGGGGTGGGCGGGGCCTTTCTGAATCTTTCTAGCCTAGCCTCGAGGCACCGGACCTTGGTTCCCCAGGAGGCGGGGCTGTCCACTGCCCTCCCCTGCTCGCTGAGCCTTTGCCTGGAAAGGCCCTCCTCCTGCTCACTTTCCCAAAATTTGCGTGAGGGTTTCTCGGAGGGGTGTGGTTGGAACTTTGTTCATTTTGGGTAGATGAAGGCGGGCGGGGTGCACAAAGATGTTATGTCCTTTGGGAACCAAGAGGCCAGTTATGGGGGTCAATCCCCCGCGGGTTCTTTTGGAACCCTGGCTCAGGACACAGAGAAGTCTCCCAAGCCTTGGGACCCACCTCTGAGACAGGCTCCAGAAGTGAGGATTCTGAAGTTCCCAAGAGGGTGTTTCTGTCCCTCACAGTGCAGCCATGATATAATTAATAGCAAACATTTATTAAAACATTTATTGTACATTTATGTGTGCCTTGGTGAAGTGCTCTGCACACGATATCCCAGCTAATGTCACAGCAGGAAGACAGCATTATTATCTCCTGTTACAGATGGGGGGATGCTGAGCCTCAGCAAGCCTGGGTATTTTGCAAGACACAGCAATTTGCAAAGTATGATTTTTTTTTTTTTTTTTTTTGTAATGGGGATTGAACTTTTGAACCTAGGGGGTATTCTACCTCTGAGCTACACCACCAGCTCTTTTTATGTTTTATTGTAAAACAGGGTCTAAGTTGTTTAGGGTTTCACTAAGTTGCTGAGGCTAGCTTCAAACCTGCAATCCTCCTGTCTCAGCCTCCCAAGTACTGAGATTACAGGGGTGTACTAACATGCCTCACCAGAAGTAGAATTTGAATCCAGATTTGTCTGACTTGGGACTGCTGAGGAGCCTACTAGTGGGGAGAGACAGGCCATGTCCCAGAGGATGCTGGCAGTCCAGAGGATGCAGTGCTGGGGGCCAGTGCGTCCTTAAGGCCTAGGGGTTTCATCTGGGTGCACCCTTAGTTACCTGTAAGGCCTGTTTTAAATGCCAGTGCCCAGGTCCTGCCTTCAGGTGAGGGATCAGCCAGGTTTATCCCAGTTACCCATGGCCTCCTGAGGAGCCGGCAGGGACCAGGTACTTGATCAGCATCTGAATAATGAGTAGGGTCCTGGGGCAGATGGCATCATGGAGGAAGGGGCACAGGCAGGGTTCCTGAAGGAGGCCTTCAGTGGTGGTGCACAGGTGGCCCCAGAGGCAACCTGGGAGGAAGGTAGGGAGTTGACAGGGTGATGATGGCCTTGGAGCCTGCTGGGAGCTCAGTTCCCCCCAACCCCGGTCACCTGAGGGTTAAACAGCCTGCCCCTAGCCTGCTGAGGTCCCCAGGACATGGCCTGGTTGGAACCACAGACCTGCCCTATTCAGCTAAGACACATAAAAGAGATTCCTCTCCTGTTTATGTTTCCTGTCCTTGTTCCCAGGCTCTTCCCTCCTTGGACTTATCTGAGGCCAGAGTGCTGGGCGGGACTTCGGGAGTTAAAAAGTGAAAGGTATTGAAAGTTACAGACCGAAGTCCAGAGTGGCACACCTGAGTGTCCTGTGGAAGGCTGCTGGCTTACTATAGTGCAGAGAGCCTGGCTTTGGAATCAGGTGGACCCAAGTCTGACTCTCAGCCAACACTCAAGACTTCAGCTCTCTGAACTTGTTTCTCCATCTGTAAACCTTGCCAAAGGCTCTCCTGCAGTGATGCCTGGCCCCCCCTCAGGGATTATCTTTGTGGCTTGCTGAGTTGTGGAAGTACATTAAATATCAGACCCCTCTCTCTTCCCTCAGGCTCTCAACATTAATCTGATGGGACTTTTCATGCTTATTGTTCTTCTAGTCTGAACAGCTGGGTTCCCCAGAGAAGGTAACAAACCAGAGAGTGGCCCCCAAGAGCCTCTTTTCTTCTTTCTTCATTTTTCTCTCTCCTTCCTTCTATTTATTTATTTATTTATTTATTTATTTATTTATTTATTTATTTATTTATTTTGTGGTACTGAGGATTGAACCCCGAGACGTTCTACCACTGAGCTACATCTTCAGCCCTTATTTTGGTTCCCACTAAGTTGCCCAGACTGGCCTCGAACTTATCCTCCTGCTTCAGCCTCCCAAATTGTTGGGATTACAGGTATGCGCCACCATACACCCACCCAGCTCTCCAAAGTGCTCTTTGTGGCAGATCTGGCCGTGGCTTCAAGCCTCGGGTCTCTTGGCTATAGCCCCAGCCTGGGAGGAGAAGTCGGCCACCTGCTTCATTCCTGTCCACTCTGCAAATGGAAAGCTCAGTGGGCTGGGTGGTTTTCAGGCAGGTTGGGCTGGGAAAGGAAGCTGCCCATTCAGGGACTTAGATTCCCCTGCCTGTCCCCTAAGGCTGGATCTGCCCCTTCCTGCCCTCCCTACCAGCCAGGAGTTCCCAGGCTGAGCCACGGGAGTTAAGTGGAGTGCTGCATGAGATTTCTTTCTAGTATCTGGGCCAGGAATAGGCCTCTTGATTTAAAATGAGGAAGTTTGCCAATTTAAGTAGTTATTGAAACCTAAGGCCTGGCTGTCTCCATTTTTTCCTCCTGGGGGTGTCAGAGGCTTGTCCCTCTTTTTCCTTCTCCTATCCCACCCCTGTAACTCCATCCCCATTCAGCAGTCTGTGGACATTCTAGCACTTGGAGAGGGGAAGGCAAAGGGTGAGGTGCTCGGGGTGATGTGCAGACATCTGGCAATGGAGGTCTCACTTCCTCCTGGCTGCCCCTGTGACCACTCTGCTTCCCATGGCTCCCAGGCCTCTGCACTCTCCAGCCTGTCAGCCCTTCACATCCTTGGCATGCCATACACCACCTGACAGTCCTCATCCCTGCTGTTGAGCCTCCCACCAGCCAGGCCCTGGGCCAAGCACAGTGTATCCCGAGCTCATTAAAAGATGGATAGTGTTATTCTCTTAACCATACAACTTTCCCAAGACAGATCCCCAAAATGCGAGACTCCTAACCACTAACTATATGCCTGTCCAAATTCTGCTTCATCATTCATTCACTCAACAAACGTTTATGTAGCACTAACTTTGTGCCAGGTACTCTAAGACTGGCTAAGTTCCACTTCTTTGTTACTCTCAGATACCTCTATCCTTCACATATTTCCTTTTCTCTCTCTCTCTTTCTCTCTCTCTCTCTCTCATACTAGGAATTGAACCCAGAGGCATTCTACCTCTGTGCTACACCCCTAGATCAATTTTATTTCTTATTTGGAAACAGAGTCTCAATAGGTTGCTGAGAGCCTCACTAAATTGCTGAGGCTGTCCTCAAACCTGCAATCCTCCTGTCTCAGCCTCCCAAAGTACTAGGATTACAAGCATGCACCACCATGCCTGACTTCCTTCACATATTTCTGAATACAAGTAAGGAAATAGCCTCAGAGAGAGAGGCCCAGGACCCACCACTAATGTGAGTCAAGATTCAGATTCGTGAGGATGCCTCCCCGCCCCCACACTGGAGGTACTGACTGCTGTGCTGCCAGCAGGGCAGAGAGGCGACTGCTAGTGAATCATAAACTCCTGCGTTGTTACTCAACCCAGGGCGGAATGGCTCCCTCCTCTTTGAGTGTGGCCAGCTGCCCAGGAACAGGGCTCTGAGTAGCAATTCAGTTGCTTCTGTAGCTGAACAACCTTGTTGCAGGAGAGTTACTCCATGTTGACTCTGCCCAGTCAGTCCGTCCTTGTACATCACCATGGTCACCTGCAGAATGTGTTATATAGGTGCGCACTCCTTGTTTTCCAATCAGGTGACAACTTATTCCTACCTCCAGCCTCTACATAATGACAGCCAGTTGGGATCTAAACGAGCAGCACTTTTCGTTGTTGTTAATGGTACTGGGGATTAAACCTAGGAGCATTCTACCTCCGAGCTACACCTCCAGCCCCAAATAACCCATTTTTAATCCTTCTTGAGCTATCAGATTAGGAAACTAAACTGAAAAAAAAAATACAGCTCTAGGATTTTGACATTGATCCATGGTATGAGTGTAAAAGAATATGAGGATTGGCAAAGAGGCTCTGAGCTTCACGCGGTGGAGCGGGCTGTCTTGGGTTGCCTGTGGACAGTGGCTCCCGGGCGGGTGTGCTGGGGTCTGGAATGGAGAAACTTCTGTTACTCTGGCAACTGACACTTGTGGGTGACCTTCAGGCTGTGGGAGGGTAGCTTTGTGATTTTACTGGTAGGCTCAAGAGGATGACAAGACCCCACAGCAGGATAAGGTCACTCTTTAGGTGGACTCCTGGGGGGATGGGGGCTATGAGCTGGCACTTTGCCACAGCAGGCTTGATGGCCCAGGCTGTGTGGTGACCATCCAGGCCTGAGCATGGTTCAGCAGCATGTTGGGTGCAGTGGAGGTAGGGGTCACCACTGTCCTGAGAATCAGCCCCGATCTGGACCCAAGGCCAGTGCAAGCTACAGGAGGGAGACCAGACCCTTTGTGCCTGGTCCTTGGAGATGGCTCCAGTGGTGTCGAGAGCTGACAGGGAAGAAAGCAAGGCAGAGCTGGCTCAGAGCCAAGGATTGTGATGTGGGGAAGGGATTGGCTGCCACCCTGAAAGCCCTGCCCTCTGTGTGCCCTGGATCTGAGGGCTGGAGGGTAGAGACCACCATATCCGCCATTGTGAGTTCCAGAGTGACTGCACTTTGTCTTCCTGTGGCCTTTGCCACCATCTGGCATGGTGTGTGGAATACTGAGGGGTTCATGAGACGGGGGATTTTGGTGCTGCCAAGGCTTCAGTGAGAACCCCTGGGAGCAGGTGTCACAGTTGACCTGGAGCCCCAAGGGACTCTTGTGAGCACCTTTCCACTCCTGCCTGATGGCTTTGTTGTCCTGGGGAAGTGGGGTCCTCCCACCCCCAGGGCAGCTTCTTCAGGGGGATCTGAGGACCACTCAGCAGCTTTGATAGGAGGGCAGCATCTTGAGCCCTGGTCCTGGAGCTGCCCGCAAAACTGCCAATTAAGCTCCTTGGGCGATTCTGATGGGTTCAGGGGTTCGCTAACAATTGAAAGCCCTGACTGAGCCTCATTGGCCCCAAAGGCATCTATCAACCTCACTGGAGCAGAACATGACATGAGGGGCTATGTGGACAGGCGGGGCAGAGGATTCACTGGTCCCTGCTGTCAGCTAGGACTGCAGAGTGACCACTGTGCACACACAGCAGCAGAGGGAAGTTCAGGGCCACATGTGCTGGTGAGTAGTCCAGCAGAGAAGGGACATGTGTAAATGAGCAAGCTAAGTAAGATATGTGCCAAGGTTTTCATGTCCCCTTTCACTTAATCAGAACAGAGAAGGAAAGCAGCCTGCCCAGAGCCACACTGCTTACATGTAGCTAAACTCAAATGCCTACCCAGATCTGTCCAAGTAGCCACCAACTAAGATGGCTGCCTCTCTGAATTCAGAGTGAGAGAGATTGTTGGTGGCTGTGGGAGACTGGTAGGTGCCTTGAGTGCACAAGACCTTGGGATGGATCCTCAAGGAAGGAGGGATTGAAGCAGACTAGAGGGAGGTTAAGACTTAAAGTGGAAATAACAGGCTGAAGGAGGAGCCTTCAGGGCCTGCAGGAGGATAGTGCAAAGTTAGTCCCTGTGACCTGGCCTGTGCTGAACACCAGGAAGACTATGGAATCTGCTCCTGCCCCCAAGAGGTTTCCCCACAGTAGAAAAGCTGTAGGGGCGGAGCAGTCAGAACCATCAGCCTTGTTGGTCCTTATTAAAGTAATCCTGCCTGGAATCTGCTGGGATATGTTCCAGTTATCAAATGCCCATGGTTACTCAGAGCCATCCTATTCCAAGTTTTCAAAAAGAGAAAAACAATCAAATATACTTGATCATAAAACTGGACTTGGCAAAGTTCACTCCAGCACTCCAGAAGTCTCCAGACCTCTGACTCCTTTGGACTGTGGGTATGGCCTCCAGGGTCAACTGAAGAGCCCTCATGGCAGGGCTGTCTGGGTCTATCTGTCGTCTGCCTGTCTGTCTGTCTGTCTTTCTCCTCACCACGGGTGCTGTGTAGTAAATACAGATGACAAGGAAGCCTTTGTGGGAGCGAATGCTGAGAGGATTATCACTAAGCCAATGACAGCCCCCGTGGTGATTGCAATAAATTACCACTGCAGAAATTGATAAATTGCCACTTTCTGTAGCCGTTATGTTTAGCTGGTATCTTGTAGAGTCTAACCCCCCCTCTCTGGGAGGCAGTCTGCCTTGTGTTGGATGACATTTATTCGTTTTATGTGTCTTGGGTTCTACTGGCTGTCCCACCTCAGTTCCTGTAGCAAAGGCACTGGAGGCTGAGCCACTAATTATCCCCAGCGAGGTTTCCTGTCCAAACAGGAAATCTCAGGCCAGAAGCACTCTCTGTCTGTGCACTCTCTAACCAAGCAGCCGTCACCACCGGTCCTCTCCCTGTGGCTGGCAGCTGGAGTGCAGGCTGAGGGAGAGGCAGCCACTGCAAGGGCCCCAGGAGGGGCTTCTTGCCTCCCCAGAAGTCAAAGTCAGACTGGCTGTGGGTTAGAGACCTGCAGGAGAAGGGTCGCCTGTCTCACCAGCTCACCAAAGGGTCACCAAGGAGCTTGTCAGACTCTCACCTCCCAGATGTCACACCTGCCTATTGTTGGTAAGTCCACTTAGGGTACGGATCCAGATAGGAGGCGGCCTGGGGAGTGGCAGGCCCCCTCCCAGCCCATTTACCCCTGTCTTGTTGGAGTGTGTCCCTCGTATCTCCAGGGAGTCCCAAGAGTTCACTGCCTCCTGAGGGCTGGGCCACCTTGGAACTGGCAGCAGAATGCTATGATGAGATTTTTGCCAAAATAATGTGGGAGATCCTCTCAGCTGCACATTTTCATGGCCTCTTTCAGTGGTCCAGATGATGATCAGAAGCTGTACAGAAGGAAAGGGCTCAAGGATTTATCACATGCAGGGTCTGCAGGTAGTGAGAACAGCAACTCTGTGGGTTCTGGTGTGTGTGTGTGTGTGTGTGTTTTAAAAAGGTTAATGTTCATGGTGCGTTTTTGTAGAAGCAGGCCTGTTGGGGGTTATAAATTTTACTTATTGTAACCATGTATGCATTGGTTTAGCACGGAACTGCCACTGCAAGTAATTGAACCAGATTTTTCTAGAATGATTCGAAAATCTAGATGTTTGTAAAAAGCCCCATCAATTATTCATTTGCTTTTATTTTGCAAAGTGGCATGAGGATCAAATTCTGTTTTCCATCAGACCAGCTTGCAGGTATGTGAATATGTGTGGCTTTGTCTTACGTGTGTGCCTGAGCTCTCTGTCTTCTCTTCGGTAGGAACATATCCGCCTTCCTTTTAAAAATATAATGATTTTTTTATGATGTCTAAATAATGATTCCAGGCAGTATTACAAGAAATGCAACAGTAAAATGTTTTGTAAGAGTCCATCAGAAAGGGAAAACGCCCGCAGAGAAAGTAGAAATTCACCAATTAAAGATGTGTGCGGCCATCACCTAGCTTTTAAACCCTGACTGGAGACTGGGATCCTCTGCCCTGTCTCCCCTCTTGGCAGCTATGGGAGGTGAGAGGTCGAGTAGGGAGAAGGATCTGGAGTCCTGGACCCCAAAGCCCAAGAAAGCAGGAATGAACAGGAGCAGGGGCTGTGCTGGCCATGGCTTAGGGTCTAGGATAGAGGGCAGCTCCAGATTTGGAAAAACAGCTTGAGAATGGGAGGCTGGGAAGTGTGTTGGGGCAGTGCAGTGAGGAGAAGGGAGAGGCCCTGGAGGGGAGCAGGTGTGTGGGCCTTGTCCTGACCGGATGACTGCCCGTGCGGCCTGCGCAAGGAGCTGCCCGCCCTTATCACCCCAGAGGCAGCCAGAATGTAGGGACCAGGTGAGACCAGGGAAGGCGCCTGCTGCTCGGGCCTAGAGAAGTCTCTTTCCCTGCCCGGCCTCTGCTTTGAGACCGGCAAAGTGGATGTAGTGACAACCTTCTGCAGGTCACAGCCAGTGAGGACATATCCCGTCATGATCTCTGCACAGGGTGAGTCTGGTCGTGCCTCAGGTCACAGTCAGTTCTTTTCCTTTGCCTCCTGGGGACTACAGTGTGCCTTTGTCAGGCCTGGCCCTGCTGGGATGAACCCGCCTACAGCGACTTCTCTATGGAGAGACTGGCCTTGTGCCCCAGGGGAGGCCCTGGGTTACCACACAGGGCAGTTGTGTGGCGGGATGGGGCCAGCAGGGGACTTCCCTGAGAGTTGCTTTTATTTGTATAGCAAAGACCTCAGTATTCACTTAGATTGTACATATGGTCCAATTTGCAGTGGTTTACAATGGTTCGACTTAGGATTTTTTTTTTTTTTTTTTAACTGTATGATGGTGTGAAAGAAAGGCACATTCAGTAGAAGAAACTGTATTCCATCAAGTGTTGGATTTGGATCTTTTCCTGGGCTAGCCATAAGCAATTTATGATGTTTTCGGTTTTTGACATTTCAACTTAAGATGTATCTATTGGATGTAACGCCATCATAAAGCAAGGAGCATCAGTGTGTTTGAGGTCCATAAGATAAGAAAGACTAAATAGAAGCTATTATTTATTTCACCTGACTGGGAAATGTGAATTATTCATATCAAAGGGTTTTAGGTTTAGTATTAAGATTAGCATGTGGAAGGTGGTGGAGATCATGGAGTGCCCTCCACCTCCTGAACCTCTAAGAGAAGGTACCTGTTTGCATCCTGTTATCTGTGCACAGAAAGCCAAGGATTTGTGTGTGTGTGTGTGTGTGTGTGTGTGTGTGTGTGTGTGTGTGTGTGTTGGGGGGGCAATTCTGTCCTAAAGAGGAGCTAAGCCCTCCTGTTGGACCATGAGTTTTGTTAGTTGGGCAGAAGAGACTTTCCAGGGAAAAAAAAGTTAAGTCAGAAAACAAGCCTGACTTCTGGATGGAGTAAGACCCTAGGCTGCAGAGCAAGTGGGCCCCTTTGGGAAGGGCCAAGGAGATGCACATGTGCCATTAGCACAGTGGGGTCTCCCATGCCCCAAACCCCTGCCTGGTGGAGACTGGGCTGATCCTCCAGACAGTTGCTATGCCCTGGCCCTGGAGCCAATGACCCAGAATCCCTAAAGCCTTCTTTCCATGGGTATCCCTACACCAGGCTGCACCCTAATGCACTTCAGACCTGGCATATGGTTTTCCACTTTGAGCGGAGCTGCAAGAGTCACTTATGTTTTTATATTTATTGGCAGCATTTAAGCTCACCTATGCATAAAGCTTCTATGTTGATAAGTTTATCAAATAACAAAATGCTCAGCCAGGTCTAACAACATCACCAGGCTGCAGTGCGGTTAGAAAGTCACGGTGTTATTTCACTGGGGCGGGAGGGCCCCAGCTAGGTTCTGGGAGGAGAGCCAGGACCCACAAGCATGTCATGTCCTCAGACACAGAATCCAGGAGTTATATCATTCAAACCACAAGCCTTAATTGAGCACCTACTGGTGCCAGGCCCCAGACTAGGTGCTGGAGGGACATGGAGGGAGAAGTGCTCTCCATCTGGTGACATGGTATGATGGATGAGTGGACCAGTGGCTACAGTGGAAATGGGACAGAAGTGCAGAGTGAGTCCCAGATTGTGAGCTTCCCTCTGCCCCCGCCCAGGAGGAAGCCAGAGCTGCCCCTGAGGCCGCTAGTCTTTTGAGCTCTCTGGAACCCTTGAAAAAGTCAGAGCTGGCCAATGGCAGGGGGTGGCTGCACAAGGTCCCCATGCAGAACAGCCAGAGAGTGGAGGCCAAGTTCCCTGTCCCTTTCAGTCTGGAGGCAGAGACTGCCAAGGGTTAGGGGAAGGCACCCCAGAGGCTTCCTGGAAAAGGCAGTTTGTGGCTGCAAACCATGGGGAAGTACGCATCCCCATGCCCAGGCCTCAGGCGAGGGCAGCAGGCTGGACTCCTTGACAGAAACACCAGAATTGCCTCCCTGTCTTGGCTGCCTTGCCCTTTCTTTGCCCCCACACCTCCCTGTCCAGGAACCTGGCTGTGGCTCATTTCTGAGTCTGCAATCCCTGCTCTGTGGTGAGGGCTGGGTGAGGCAGCCACAGCCTGCAGGGCCCACCTGCCCCCAGCTTTGCAGCTCCATGTCTCCCTGGAAAGCAAGAAACCACCTCACCTCAGACGCTGAGGCTGCAGATTCCGCCACCACTGCCTAATGGCCTCCAGCCTGGCTGGATTAACTGGCCCACAGGGATTTGGCTGCCCCTACATGCCCACTCCCTGGCAGGGTGAAGCCCCTCTTCGTGGCTCCTACCACCTGGACATGCCCTCATTTGCTTCCTGCTGCACCCTGCAGCTGGCCTTTATCCTAAAGCCCCCAAGATGGCAGGCTGCCTTCTGAGTACCTGCATGGTCCCAGTGTCATGCTCCCAGGCCGGTAGACAGCAGGTACTCAAGGAGCGGGGAAGCAGGGAGAAGTCTGGGCACGACTGACTACTGCTGAAAATTGCACAGGCTGTGCCCTGCACAATGCCAGAGGCATCTCCACCTGAATTCCAAAGTAAAAGACACCCCAGGGGCCGCAGCAAAAGGACCCTGGGAGGCCGAGTGTGGTGGTCCACATGCCTGCTTATAATCCCAGTATTTGGGAGGTTGAGACAGGAGGATCACAGGTTCACAGCCAACCTCAGCTACTTAGTGAGACCGTATTTCAAAATAGGGCTAGGGGTGTAGCTCAGAGGTAGAATGCCCCAGGGTTCAATCTCTAGTGCCACAAAAAAAGAAACAAAAAAGAGGACCTTGGAGCTTGGGTATCCTCTGCTGCTCCAAGCTCCTGGCCTTGGTGCTGACCACTGGGCCTTGCTTTTCCCCTTCCCACTCAGCACTGACCACCATCCTGTCCATATGCTGGTGGTAGGTAACAATGAACTGTCAGTGAGCAGGCCTTCCTGGCTGGCCTGTCAAGTTAAGGAGTGAAATGGAGTCTTGGATGGGAAGTGGTTGTCTGGATTTTTGGTTAGCTCTGACACTCAGTCCTCTGGAAGCATTCTTCTACTTGGGGTGTTAGAGTGCTTCTGGGCCCCCAAGATTTTTGTCATTCCCAATCCTACTCTTCTATCTCAGCTCCCATAGGCCTGGTGACCCAGAAGTATCGGGGAAGTGGACTGTGGAGTTTTCTTCATTGTCTTGGCCAAAATGCCAACTTGTCTTTGACCACCTTCTCCTCATCAGAAAGATCCCTCTAGGGAGCTGAGGGGGTACAGGGATGGGGCACATGAACCTAACCTCAAGACTGAGAGTCACATAGGGAGAGACTGATACCAGGGGTCTACATGGTCAGGGAGGCTTTATGGAGAAGGTGGGCCAGAAGCTGGACCTGCTGTACAGACCCAGGAGAAAAGGTGAATCTGGAGTGACTCCTGTGTGCACATGATTCATTTGCCCTTTCCTCCATCCTTTACTGAGCACCTGCTGCAGTGCTTTTTGAAGTGGGATCCCTGGACCAGCAACGTCAGGAACACTGGGGAAGGAGCCCAGCAGCAGGTTTCAGAAGCCTCAATCCAGCCTAGCTGGTCACAAAAGTGAGCTTTGCCAAGTTCCTGCCTTGGAGGAGCTTGGAGACACAGGAACAAGAAGACAGCAGTGCAGTGGAGGGTGCTCTCCAGGGCTGTGGCCACAGAGAGGCAGGAGGAGCAGGGGAAGCAGACTCCTCAGCAGAGGAGAGTATCCTGGGGACAGTGCCCCTTCCTGCCAGCCCCTCCCCTGGCAGCAGCTGTCGTGGATTGGGGAGGGGCAGTGGCAATGTGCATGCCTCCAGCCATTACCTCAGAGCCCATCTTCAGAATATCTACAAGTAAATTTTTCCATTGGGCAGAGAACACTATTTATTGATTTGGGCACATCTCTTTCTGCTTTACACAGACAAAAGGGTTTTTTAAAAATTCTAGAGAGAAGAGAATACAATGAAAGTTGAATGAATTTAACAGATCCAGAGAGTAGCACTTATCCAATAGAATCCTCGCTGCAGCTCAAGAAAGTGGACCATCACTCCCTGTGTTCATGAGGAGGAAGGGCTCAGAAAGGAAAGTGACTTGCCTAGGCCCTTTGACTGGTAAAGTGGTTGGGCTGGGATATGAGTCCAGCTGTTTCACACCTGTGCCGTTGCTGGCTCGCCTTAGGTTTACTAAGATGATGGATCCTAAAGAATCCAGAATGTTCAGATGTTTTCCTGCACCCATGTTGTGGTGGCTACACTGGTGTCAGCTACATGGCCTGTCAGGGAAAACTCCCACAGATGGGCTGGTCTGATCCTCCACCTAATTAGAAAAGGGATGGATTAGAGGAAAAGGGACATCTTAGTTTGTGTCCCATTGCTGTAACAGAACACCCAAGGCTGGGTACTTTTTTTTTTTTTTTTTGCGGTACTGGGGATTGCTGCATCTGGTGATGACCTTCTCTCTGGCAGTGTCCTGAGGTGGTATGGACATCACATGGTGAGATACCTAGCCCAGTTGGCTTTTATAGCAAACTCACTCTGGAGGTAACCCATTAACTCAGTAATCCATTAATTACATTAGTAGACTAATCCATTCATGAGGACAGAGCCCAAATCACCTCTCACACCTTTTAGTGTCTTATAATAGGGATTAAATTTCAACATGAGTTTCAGAGAGGACAAACCACATTCAAACCTTAGCAGGGGAAGTAACGAGACCTGATGCACCTAGCACATTTGCAGCTGTGTGCTGGCTTCCAGCTGCACATCCTTATACCATTGCCTAGACATTCGGGTGGAGAACAGATGATGCTTCCCACTGGGCACACCTGTCCTGTTCCCTGACCATCCCGGGGCTGGGAGGGGTGGGCCTCGGACGGTTCTCAACACACCTCATCCCACACAGCCCTGGAATGGCCTTCTGCGTCAGTGGCTGTAGAGAGAGTGAGCTGAGAGCAGGAGCCACAGCGCCCAGGGCCGAGGGTCCTTTAGGCCGCAGTGCCGTCTCTCCTACAGCAGTTAACAGTCTCCATTACATGAGCCTCACTTCACTTCTCTAGAGGTCCCGGGGCTTAGAAACCTCAACTATGTGGAAAACAACTAGGAAATAGCTTTAGAAGGTCACAGAGTCACCAGCATCGAGGCCACAAAATCCATGCGGTAAGCTCATGGTGCGTCACCAAGTGCTCTCCCAAAACACGTACAAGCGCTAGAAACAGTCCGGGGCCTCTCGATTTCCTCCGTGTGTGTGTGTGTGTGTGTGTGTGTGTGTGTGTGTGTAGTTCTAAGAATTAGAAAACTTTTTTAATAGCAACTTTTCTTTTTGAAAAAAAAAAAAAAACAATTTTATGAAAAAAAAAACCCCCAATTTTATGGAACTACACTTCACATACCATACAAGTCACTCATTTAAAATATACAAGTTGCCGGGCATAGTGGCCCACGCCTGTAATCCCAGTACTTGGGAGACTAAGACAGGAGAATCACAGGTTCAAGGCCAGCCTCAGTTACTTAGTGAGGCCCTCTGCAACTTAGTGATACCCTGATTCAAAATAAAAAATAGCTGGGGGTGTAGCTTGGAGGTAGAATGCCCCTGGGTTTAATCCCCAGTACCGCAATAAAATATACAAGTCAATGGTTCTTAGTATATTCAGAGTTGTGCAACTGTCACCACAAATTTATGATATTTTTATCACTACAACAAGAAACCTTGTAATGGTAGGCAGTTGCTCCCCATTTTCTTGAACCCCCCACTCCCTAGCAACCATTCCTGTACTTCCTGTCTCTATATATCTGCCTATTCTAGGCATTTCATATAAATGTAACCATACAACATATGGCCCTTGGCAACTGACTTCATTCTTTGAGCGGTATACTTTCAAGGTCCATCCATGCTGGAACAGGTATTAATACTTAATTCCTTTTTATAGCTAAATAGTATTCCATTGTGTGAATGGATAGATCACATTTAGTTTAACCATTTATCAATTGACGGACATTTGGATTATTTCTGCTTTCTGAGTCTTATGACTAATGCTACTGTGAATATTAGTGTGTACATTTTTGTGTGTATATATTTCCATTTCTCTTGGGTAGATTGCTAGGAGAGGAATTACTGAGGCATGTAGAAACCGTTTAACCTCTTTTTTGTTTTTTGTTGTGTTTTGTTTTGAGATGGGGTCTCACTATGTTGCCCAGGCTGGTCTTAAATTTCTGGGCTCAAGCAATCCTTCTGCCTCAGCCTCCTGATTGCTGGGATTACAGGTGTGCACCACTGTGCCTAGCTGTGTTTAACTTTCTGAGGAACTGCCAGACCCTTTTCCATAGTGGCTGCACCATTGTACATTCAGTCCCACAAGCAGTGTATGAGGGATCTTATTTCTCTACATCCTCACCAACACTTGTTATTATCTGTCTTTTACCACAATCATTGCAGCCATCCTAGTGGGCGAGAAGTGGTACCTCATCAGACTTTTGGTTTGCATTTCTCGAGTGCTGATGATCCTGAGCATCTTTTCATGTAGTGGTGACTTGTTTATCTTCTTTGGATAAATGTGTATTCATATATTTTGTCCATTTTTATATAGGCCATTTGTCTTTTTAATAGTGAGTTGGTAAGAGTTTTGAGTTCTTTGTATATTTAGAAATAAACCCCTCATCAGATATGTGATTTGCCAAGTTTTTTTTCCCCATTCTGTGGATTCTCTTTACTTTCTTGATAGAGAAGATTTGTCTTTGTCTTTGTCTCTAGATCAGGAAATTTCTTGTCCACATCAAATTAACAGGACATGGTGTAGGGAGACTTGAGGAGGCAGCAGCAGCAGACAGCTCTGACAAAGTCCTCACAGTGAGGGGGGAGGCAGAGAACCTACAAAAATGTTTTATAAAATCATAAGCAGCTAGGGGTGGAGCTCAGTAGTAGGACACAAGCTTAGCACATACAAGGGTCTGGGTTCCATCCCCACATGCCAGGAAGGGAGGGAGGGAGGGAGGAACAGAAGAACGGAGAGAGGAGGAGGGGAAGGAGCCAGCCAAATGGCTTGGGGCTGTCCCTGGGTTCTGGGTGAGGGTCTGGCTGCCTTCTTTTAAAGTATGTACTACATTTTGCAAGCATCTCTGCCCTCAGAGGATAATCGGTGGCCTGCCCTGGCTATTCTATATCTGAAGGGTTGTCCACTGCTCCTGAAGAACAGGCTACAGGACTGTTAGCATCAGGACCGCCCACCATTAGTGACCTGCTCTGGAGCAGGCAGGCAGGCTGTGGGCCAGGCATGGCTGCCAGACACAGTCACAGCCCAGGTTTGGGGCCATCTGGGAAGTGGGAGGGGCCAGGCATATCTAGGCAGAGGCCCAGGGGACAGGACACCCATGCCCCAGTGCCCTTCCACCCAGAGCTTGGGGGCTTGGGAGGCAGATCTGCATGCTGGCCACAGGCCTCTGCCCCCTGGCTACAACTTGATCCCCTCCTCTCCTCCTCAGTGGTCTATAAATAGAACCCCAGGGAGCCAGGGCTCAGAAGGAGGCCCAGCTCCATTAGCCACCCCTTTACATTCAGGCCACATGCAAAGGTTGGGCCTCTGGGACCTCCGGGCTGTACCACCTGTCCTACCCCCACTCACCCCCACTGTTTTTTAGACCGTGGCAAGCCTGTGCTGGGCACTGGGAGGGCAGAACTTGAAGGGGCCAGTGTCCGGAAAGAACTAAAAGGACAGCACACCTGTGCACGCCAGTCAGAGATGACAGCTCTGAGCTCTTAGAGCACGTTAACTCTTGTGTCCTCACAATGACCCTTCAGGAAGCACAATTGATGTCCCCACTTTAAAGGTGAGGGAACAGAGGCACAGAGAAACTAAGTAACTTGCCCAAGGGTGTCCAGCTGGCCATGATTTGACCCTCCAGCCTGGCCTAGACCCCCTGTCCTTAAACACCTGCCTACTGCCTCCCCCCCCCTCCTCCCAACGCTAGTAGCTCTGTCCCTGCCTCAGAAATACAGAGAAAGGAGCCACTCTGGGGTAGGAAGGACTCACAGGGAGGCCTAAAGCCTGGCATGTTCCTATCCCCCAAACCAATGTCGGTATCAAGAAGTGCTTTAGAGGTGCATTGAATTTAGTTTCCATTCATCCTGCAGCTGATAGCCAAGTCCCTTAGGACCAGAGGTCTGAGGCTTTTAATGGATTGCTGGGCTGGGGGGACTCAGAGGTGATCTGGTGCAGCGGCTTGTGTCAAAGGAGCCAACCAGAGAGGCTTGGTGATACTCCAGCATCCCAGCACCAGTTTGGAGCAGGGATGGAGCCAGCCCCTGTCCACAGCTTCCCTCTACTGTGGCTGCCTCTTTAGCTCCCTGAAAAGAAGCAGATACCAAACTGGGTTCTGAGCTATGACCCTGAGGGCCAGCCCTAAATAACTCCTCCCACCCGTGACAAGAAGCTAGACTTCAGCACAGGTGAGCTTTCAAGTCTGGCTCTGATTGCTTTTCCTAACTTCAGTTTGGCTCCATTTTGTTTTGAGGTGGTAAGCCAAACTTGGCTTCTACCAAGATCGGCAGATGCCGTGTTTGCTGTGCATTCTGCTCTGCTTCCCCTTGGAAGGTGGCAGGTGGCATCGGCCCCCTGGACAGGACCCTAGCTGGGTCTGCGCCACTCTCGAGCCCCATGCCTGGCTGCCAGTCATTGGTGGATGGGACTTATCCAAGTCTCTGAACCACATCTTACCCATCTTCAGACTGCTTAGGGCGCTCAGCAGTCACTCAGGAGATGGGAGGGGCAGAACAAGGATGGAGGACAGGCTTCTGTTAGAAGAGACCTACTTGGGATCCAGATTGCTAGAAAGTACAGAAACAGCAGTCTAGAAGCTTAGTGTGGCTCCTCTCCCTCTCCTTCAATGCAGAATGTTCCCCAGTTCCAGGTTCCCAATGCCCCCGTCCCAGTTTTGACCATGGGAAATACTGTGATCCTCCTGACCACAGAGGATGCTGGAGTCCCCAAGAGGTCCCCTGCTCCGGCGCCCCTCTCTCCAGGCTCTCATCCTGGTCTACCCCCTCCTCCACTGTGGGTCTGCTGCTGCTGCTGCTGCTGCATAGATTGGCTTTGGCTGGCAACCAGAATTTTTTTTCTTTTTTGATACTGGGAATTACTGAACCCAGGGGCATTCTACCCCCAAGCTATACCCCCCAACCCTTTTGTATTGAAACAGGGTCTTGCTAGGTTGCCAAGAGTACTGAGAGTCTCACTACATTGCTGAGGCTGTCCTTGAACTTGTCATCTTCCTATCTCAGCCTCCCAAGTACTAGGATTACAGATTTGTGTCACGATGCCAGGTTGGCAATCAATACTTGTTTAATAATTATTGGATGACATTCGCCAGGTACTCATTACCTGCCCAGCACCATACCAAGCTCTACTGTTGACTCCTACAACTTTCCCACAGTCCAGGGTCTGTGATTGTATCCTTTTACAGCTGGGAAAACTGAGGCACTGACAGGCTCAAGGTTGCTCAGCTTGTGCCTAGTCAGAATCAGAACCTGGGCCATCTGGCCCCTTCAGTGGCATGCCCAACACAGCTCTCCCTGCCACAGGCACAGCTCCACGGCTCAGGAGACCCCTTGACACTTACAGGGTGATAGCTCTTTGCTCCCCTGGGAAAAGCCCCAGAAGCAGGCAGAAAAAACCCTCTCCTGTTTGCAGGAAGTTGAGTTTGACGGGAGCAGGGTGGCTGCGGCTGGTCCTGGTGTGTCCTCGAGCTTGTGGCCTCTCTACCGGCAGACACATGGTCCCCACAATGACTCCTGGAGGCTCAGCTCAGCCTGTCCCTGCTGTCCTGTGAGAGAGATAGCGATGTTTCAAAACCACTTTAAAGATGTTCGAGAGTTTAGGGGAGCAGAGGTGGAGAGGCTAAGGGAGTGGCAGGCACTGTCCTGTGGCTCTCAGAACAGGCAGCACAGCCTTGTCGCCCTGACCCCTCTCAGCCTGTGTGGCCACGTTCTGGTCTTCAGGGCATCTCTGTGCCATTCACTGTCATCTGGAGATAAGACCGAGTGAGGCTCAGGACAGAGACGCAGGTGCAGCTGCGTCCCATTCCCCCTCCCCAGCTTCCGTCTGTGCCACCTGCCTCAAGGTCCTCAACCTCTCTGGGCCTGTTTCCTCCTCTTTATTTTACTTTATTTTGTATTTATTTATTTATTTTTAATTATTTTTGTGGAACTAGGGATTTAATCCAGGGGCATTATTCCTCCAAGTTATACTCCCAGCCCTATTTTTTATTCTTTATTTTGAAACAGGGTCTCACTAAGTCGCAGAGGGCCTCACTAAGTAGCTGAGGCTGGTTGCCAACCTGGATCCTCCTGGATCTCAGCCTTCAAAGTACTGGGGTTACAAACGTATACCACCATGCCTGGTGTCCTCCTCTTTAAACTGGGGATAGAGCTGAGGTGCAGCTCAGTGGCAGAGTGCTTGCCTAGTATGCACAGGCGCCGGGTTCCATTCCCAGCACAGCAAAAAGATTTTAAGAAGATTCATAAACTGGGAATAGTAACAGTATTTAGCTAGATGTGGCTTGGCACACCTGTAATCCCAGCTACTCGGGAGTTGGAGGCAGGAGGATTTCTTGAGTCCAGGAGTTCAAGGTCAGCCTGGGCAACATAACGAGACCCCCATTTCAAAAAACTGAAAGACAGTAATTCCTTCGTGGGGTTCTTGGGGGAATGAGATAGCCATCACGAGAGGGAAGGTCTTGTGGCAATGTAGATGTGAGGAAGGCTGATGGGAGCTGCCGCTGCTGTCTTTTAAAAGATCTGTGTCACAGTTCTTACACCAAAAATATTATTTGTCCTCTGAGGGCAGAGATATATTTTTTCCATTGACAAAAGTAGAAGCTGTGACCAGAGAGGAATTGGAATTTATCCAAGGACACATAGCTAGTTTGTGGCAGAGATGGGCCACAGCCTCCTGGTCCTTGCTCCACTCTTGCATTAAATCTGTTGCCCCCACATCGTTCCAAGTCTGGGAGGTCCGAAGAGATTGCCATGTAGAAGGAGAAAGAGGCAGACACTTGTGTGAAGGTTTAAAGCCCCTCTGCCCCAGGAGTGGCAGGCAGGGCTTCTTAACCCTACTGTGCAAGGACCTGGGTGGCCAGTAAAACCTGCAGCCTTCTGCTCACAGTAATACTTTTACATGCTTAAAATAAGATACCAGGGTTACCAAGGAAACCAACTATGAAATAGTTACTAATGGTACTGGAGGTTGAATCTATCCAGAGGTGCTCTACCACTGAACTACCTCTTCAGTCCCTTTTTTTTTTTTTTTTTTTTTTGCGGTACTGGGGATTGAACTCAGGGGCATTCTACCTCC
>PVLC010010643.1:0-49734 GCA_004027655.1 Graphiurus murinus | reverse complement strand
ACCTTGCAGCTACTTGAAGAGGGCATAGGACCAACACTTCAACACATAGGCACAGGTAAAAACTTTCTCAACAAGACCTCAAAAGCACAAGCAACCCTCAGGAAGATCAATACATGGGATTGCATTAAACTGAAGAGCTTCTGTGCAGCAAAGGAAACTATCAAGAACCTAAACAGAGAGCCCACAGAGTGGGAGAAGAATTTTGCCAGTTACTCTACAGATAGAGGTCTAATATCTAGGATATACAAAGAACTCAAGAAAATCACAGCTAAGAAAGCAAACAATCCAATCAAAAAATGGGCAAAGGATCTAAATAGACACTTCACAAAAGAAGAAATACAAATGGCCAATAAATGTATGAGGAAATGTTCCACATCATTAGCAATCAGAGAGATGCAAATCAAGACTTATATCATCAACTGAGAGCATCTGTTTTAATTGATCCCCTCTGTCAGGGAGGCTCAATGTTCCAGCGGTCAGACATAGGATTTCCCAGCATTCCTCCCATTTTCTCTTGTGTGGGAGAGAATTCCCAGGTCCTCCTCCAGTGGTCGGAAACCTCTATTCATATTGGTATAAGATTCTGGGCTCAACTATTCAGCACCCTTCCTGCAGGGGTGGATGCTTTTTCTCTTCATATCTCCCCAGGAGCAGTGGGCAAACGTGTGCTCTGGGGAAGGCCATGTTGTTGCTCTTCCCTCATTGGATCAATGCTTTTTGCTCCATGTAACAGAAAGGTCTGAGCAGGAACATGAGGCCCTATGCCTTTGCAGCACTGCCAGCCTGTCCCTTCCTCCAGGTCAGTACAACTTTAGGATGTTTTCTTCCATTTCTCATTCTGCCTCCAATCCTAATGTACCCAGTGAGAGTCTGCAGAAAAAAGAGCTGTGGAGTGGCTGCAGGTTTGCCTGTGTCTGCAGCTGCCAATGGTGCCATACCTATGCACTAGCCTACCCTTGGCCATGAGCTCTTCACTCCCATTTTAAATCATTTCTTCTTCCAACTTGCAGGACAGGCCCATCTTTCTGCAGTACTCATGTATCTCATCTCTCCTTGGGTGGGTAGTGGAGCGATGCTCCCCATGGAGTTCAATTCATTTCTTTGCTTGCAATCTTGGCAATCTGATGAGTTCTGACAAAGTTGTGATTTTCTAGTTTATCTGACTTCTCTTGATGTTAGGTGGGAGTGACATTCTTCCCCAGAATCTGTACTTTAGACTCTTTTCTGTTCCATCTCATTTTTCATAATATAATGCCTGGCCTTAACAAAAATAAATAAATAAACAAACAGAAAAACAAAAAAATGTTCATAAAAAGAGACAAGAAAAGAAGTCCTCTCTGACATGCGATGTCTACATATGACTCAATCTGCTGTATAAGACAAAGCTAGTTGAGGACAGAGACTAAAAGAGATCATTTTGCAAGCGGCCAACAGCAAGATCCTGCTAACCTGAACCAGGCAGCAAGGAGTGGTGGTGACAAGAAATGATAGAATTTGGGCTCTCTTTTGAGGGAGTATTCTTTGTACTTATTGACGGACAAGGTGTGAATGTGAGAAATATAAGTGATCTAAGAGGCTCTGAAGCCTTGGACCTTCACCACTGGGTAACTCAGCCCATAAGTAGTTTTATTCTGCAGGAGTGTAAATACAGATTTGTTTGACACGAAAAAATTAAATTTCTGTGCATGTACACACATTGGCACGCATAAAATCTTGTCTGGGTTGGCTGATACAATATAAAACCAGAAAAAATAAAAATAAAAAAAGTCAGAGACGATCTCGGACACACATAACACAGGGGAGTCCTTGTCAACACTTTCCCAAGTCCTTGTGTAGCTTAACTAAGAGCTCTTGTGTAGTGAGGAGAAATAATGCTAAATAAACTCCAGAGTGATTTATGGGGAACGTTTGTCTAAACTTTGTTTTTTATTAAACACCAGCTGATTTAGAACTATACATATTATAAATTGTTTTCATTTACTCTCGTGCGTCCCTTAGCATTTGCATAAAAGACTCTTTCCTGTTGCATCTCATTTTTTATAATATAATGTCTGGCTTTAAAAAAAAAGAATCATGGGCATAATAACAGAAAGGAAAAAAAATGAGAGGGAGGATATAAATGAGTTTAACAAGTGCACTATTAATACTTAACATCATTGTAGCTCATGCTTGAAAAACTCAAGGTTTTCACACCCTTTTGAAACATGACTCAGCAACCCTATTAATACAGAGGGGGAAAGCAGGGGAAGATTTGGTAGAACTCATGGTTTATGGCTTCAAATCACCACCAGTTAGTTTAAGGCACCCACTCCTCCCTGTCTTATTTTTACAGCTATTATTTCTTTCACAGTCTCCATCCTGACAGAGTTCATTGCTGAGAGAGAAAGGAGGGGCTTGATTGTTGGGCAATATTTGGCTTGATTAAAAAAAGAGATCACTTTGTTAAATGGGCAGCATGCAGAGAAGGGAACAAACCCAGGCAGGACTCTGTCTAAATCCATAGAACAAGTAGCCTTTATCTGGGGACAGACTTTTTCCCAGGTGGCCAAGGGTGACCCTACCTGTGCCCTCCTTCTGGAGTTAATTATATTAATTGCACTCACATATGCAGACATGAAAAACATTTATGTAGAACCTTTTGGCTTAGGCCCCTGAAGAGGAGGTTAGTGGCCTAGCTATATTAAATAAATCCTTATTTGCTTACTAAGTTAATAATTACTGTGGAGAATACACAGGTGACATACAATCTGAAGAGAGATGAAGTTTTGCCTCAAAAATCAGTGGAGTGTCAAATGGTATAATAATTTTCTTTTTTGTGTGTGTATGGCGGTGTACATGTATGTGGTGCTGAGGATTGAACCTAGGAGTATTCTATCTCCAAGCTACACCCCAGCCCTATTTTATTTTGTTATTATTATTATTATTATTATTATTATTATTATTATTATTATTATTATTTTAGGAACAGGTTCTTGTTACATTGCTGAGAGTCTTGCTAAGTTGATGCAGTTGGCCTCGAAACTGTGATCCTCCTGTCTGAGCTTCCCGAGTGCTGGGATTATATGCCTGTACCACCATGCCAGGCCAGTGTAATAGTTTTTAATATGAGATTGAATCTGACTTTAAACCTTTGTTCAGGCTTATGGAGGAATTCCTAAGGGGCTTCTTCTTACCTGCCAACTTGCCTTATGCCACTGGCCTTCATGTCACACTGATATACTGATGGTCCAGACCAGCCAGGGAGGCTCCAAGTTCCTAAGGATGCTTTGCAGAAGGTGAGGGGGTCCATGTAGGCTCTTCGGGCAGCTGACACAGCATGGTGCCCATGCCAGGTCCCTGGGCAGCAAGGCTATATTCTGCTGTTGGTTCATCTTCAAAACCTCCAGCTCAGCCTTTGCAATAGTCTTTTCTTTCTGCTCTTGTGCTTGGTCCTCACCCTTCTAAATCTCTCTCCTTGCTCCTCTCGCTCTAGGATCATCCTCTTCAAGATCACTCTTTGGTTTCTATAACAAAAACCTAGAGGGGGTCCTTTTTTCTGCTATTTTGGTTTTCTCAGTCCTGTGTCACTGTGCTGAATGAGGAAGGACTCCTGTGAGTTGTGCCAGTAGATATGGAGACTGAGGGTATTTCATAAAGAGGGAAAGAGCAGTGGGTAAACTCTCAGCATTGTAAGGGAACATGTCACATATGAGGACGAGGAATGGAATTCAACTAAGCAGACAGTACATTTGGGGTTGGACTTCAGATAAGGCTGCAAGAATGAGAGGTCACCTGTGACACCCAATTTCAAGTGACTTGCAGTCTGGAGTAATTCCTTTTAAAATTACAAAATGTGCTTTATGATGAGGATGACAAACTAATATAGAAAGGTAGAATGTAAGTTTTAAGAATTGCCTATAAAACCTTGAATTGTGATAATGATAGAAGACTAAGACTTTTCATTTACTGCTTTATCTCCATTGTTAACTCTGTCCCTGTCTGAACTGCAAGAAGTGAGTTCAAGTGTTTCTCATTATTGTCCAAATATATTTCTCTCTCTCTCTCTCTCTCTCTCTCTCTCTCTCTCTCTCTCTCTCTCTCTCTCTCTTCCTTGGTCAAAGGTTGCCTGTTTCCAATCATCCTGATGACCTTTAAAGCAGACATTTCTGTGCTCACTTTAAGGAGCACAAAAACTCAGAAAAAAAATGCCCAGCTAGCATGCTAAGACCATCTGATTTCTGAGCATATCTTTCTGCCTCTCTATCTTGATGATACCTCACCTGAGTTAATAATGTGCTGGGATAGGATTTCTGCTCACCAGTACAGCCATTAGCATCCTGGAGTCAGAGTTGTGCAACCATCAGATTACTGGTCCTAGATTTGGAGAGGGAGAACTGCAGTATCCTGATACAATGAAAGACTTGGATGTGGTTTTTATTCCCTTAGTGACTAGTGGCATTGTTTGACTGTAGCATTTCATACCTGGAGCCTGTGCTTCTCAAACAAGATTAATTTTAGATAGCCCCATAGAGGGGCTAGGTGAGAATGAACACCCATAATGGTCTGTGCATGAAAGATGACTTTGAACCTAATGTATTAATAGAATTCACAATAAGATATGGCTATACGGTGAGCTCCACAGGAGCAAGGCACTTTATAAATAGAAGGCCGCATTATTTTTATAATAATCGAATGCTGCTCATACTCCAGCTCTCATGACACCCAGTCCTACCCTATTTTCCAAACTGTGTGGGTGATGATTTGCCGAGGTGACGTGTGTCATGTCATTTGTGTATATAGACAACATTCTCTAGCAGCTAAAGTTGTCAATTGCTGCACTGTAGGATGGAGAGCTTTTAGTGCACTGTCTCTACTTACATTACATGAAAGGCCAGACTCTGTACGATTTTCTCCAGTTATTTCGCAAGGATCCCCAAACAGCATATAAAACAATAAGCCCTTTGCAATTACATATCCTGTCTATTGATTTGCATATTTATTTCTTAGATTAGATAGCAGATATGATCTAGATACAGACACACAGGTATTTATGGCAAATTATCTTACAGGAAAACATGTTGTAATTTGAACTGATTTCCTATGGATACAATAAGTACTTGGAATGATATTTTTGGTTAATGGGCACAATGCCCAACTCTGCTTCATTTTTTTATAAAAATGAATTTTATTTAATTACCTGGAAATTATTTTAGTTTTTATAAAGTTGAATTGACTGTTTCAAATCATACCAAGAGACACCTGTCAACTTTGTGTCTTACTCTGATAATAAAACAGAAGGTAAAGAGACACTTGCACGGGCTCAGAAGGCTTTCTCCAGGAAGGTCTTGCCTGCCAGGAGATTTCTGAGAGGCCATTAGCCCCTCGATGGCTTTGCCCAACACACAAACAAATGAGGGAAGTTCCTCACTGCTACCTGCTTGAGTTCATTCCATGTACTCCCAGAGCAAACCATGGTGATCAGGAAATGTTTTGGACTATTGTCTCCCTCTGCTTGCCCTCTTTGCTGTCTTGGAACACATCTTTCTCAGCTATCACTTTTCCTATGTGTCTTCTGCAATAAACAGCATCCTGCCTTTACGGGCCTGCCAGAGTGCTGATCTGCTCCAAGTTCATCATCCTTCAGTGTGCACTCTGTGGTCAGGTCCAGATGTCAAATGCATCAATATCTTGCCTTCAATGATGACCAAACCCTGAAGAAGCCACATGGAATTCAATATGGTCATGAACAAAAGTATAAACCATTTAATTTCTTCTTCTTGCCGTTTTCCTTTAGATATTGGGTCTCTGCCCAGGTTCAAATGCCTGGGCTGCAATCCTTCTGCCTCAGCTTCCCTCAAAGCTGGGACCACAGGTGCACACCACCACACCTGGCTTCTTTCTCTCCTTTTGTCAGATGTGTAGGATGACTGAACACATGATTTGACTAAAAATGTCAACAATGAATATGATAGTCATTACTATCATTATTTTAATGAACCCTTTGGCATTTTCACATGTAAATGACTACATTTCTTCTGTGGGCTATCCTCTTGCCCAACGCCATCCAATATTCCCACAAGTATCTGAGAGTTGTGCTTTTCATGATGCCTTCTAATTCATTTGCAATCCTAGAAGGACAACCTTGGTTTTCAGGTGGAGGCACCTTTGCTCACATTTCCTCTGTGTCTTTTCCCTCCATACTTTCCCTAGCTCTTTTAGCTCAGCTTGCCCTCCTTGAAGTCAGACAAAGGACCAGGTCTGTGCCTGGAACTGCAAGTAGGACAGAATCTTTGGGACCTTTGGTGCTCACCTCGAGAAGTCAGAGCCAAGCACTGTGTTCTTTGGTCTTTCCCTTGATTGGCTTCAAACCCTAGTTTGCCAGTGGCAGAGATAAATGCCGGGTGATTTATCTCCACATTCTTTCACTGAGGCTATTTGTACTGCCTGGTGTAGACTTGGGAGCCAGAAAAGGACCATTGACCAAGTTATTTGAAGTATTTTTTTTAACTTCTTGGAAACTCAGTTTCTTTATCTGTAAAATGGTAATGAAAGTAGAATCTATTTATAGTATCCTTGAGATGCACACAAAAATTCATTGTTAGCATTTTGAAAGCTCCCCGTGATTGGCAATTTTTGTTGTGTGAGTCCAACTTGGGGTGGGGGGGGCATTGCCACACATTTTCAGGAATGGTCCATGGCCATTTGGGGCAAATCCTCAGCCTTAACTGGTTGTTTTAACATTGACACTTTATACAGTGTCAAGCGCTTAATAATTGTTCAACAAATGACAGTTTAACACAAGGGAAAATATGTCAGGAAACAAAACCATGAGCTTGGGATCTGAATTATGTAAGATATTGATTTGGCTACAGGAAGAGAGAATCAAATCGGCAGTGACATAAACAAGAATTTATTTCTCTGCCTAAGAAAGATCCAAAGAGATGATCTGGCCTGGTGAAGTGTTCTACAGACATCAGGAATTCAGGCTGCCTCTATCTTATCACTGTGTTGTTCATCCTGAAGTTTCTACTCTAGAGTGCTGCTGTGGGTACTGCCATCACAGGTGTATTCATCCAGCAGGATGAGGGAAGGAGGAGGAGAAGAGCCTTCTCTTTCCCTTTAAGAGCATAGACTGGAAGTTATCTAATTTACTTCTTCTTGCAACCCACTCACATTGCTACTTTCATCTGCAAGGATGGAAGATGCACTTTTTAGCTGGATGGCTTCCATTCTATAAAAATGTCAGAAACTATATAATATATAAATGGCTGGCAAAATGCCATGGCATTCTTCTTGGGGGGGCTCAAGATCCCCTATTGAGCTGTGCTATGCTGCTATGTCCAGGGGAAAGCTCTGGTGTATAAGATAAAACAAACCCAAACAAAAACAGCCCACCAAATGCTCAGCCGTTGCCCAGGAGAAAGAAATCCTAATTCATCTATTTCAGTTAATGGCATGATTTATCTTCCAATCGCCCAGACTGGCCTCTTCGGACTCTTCTCTTTCCCTAGACAAAAGAATCCAATAAGTTGCTTTGTCTCCTCTAATGCCTCTTACATACGTCTCCCTCTTTCTACTTACACTACCACCCTAATTTAGGCCTAATTACATACCACCCAGACAACTGCAATTACATCCAAATTGGTCTCCCTTTCCCCAGTTTCTTCAGTTTCCAATTCATTCTGCAATACAACTGCCAAGTTAATCTTCCCTGAACACAGCTCTGATCATCTCTTCCTTGCTCAGAACCCTTCCTCGGATCCCCGCTGCCTATTTCACAAGAGCCAACTGCCTCTTGCGAGGAGGTGCCCCATGTTTTTCTGGTTTGGGTTTACCTTTCTGGCTTTATCTTTTTTTCCATATATCTCATGTTCCATGAATGACTCCGTATTTTCCTATGCTGGCTCTTCTACAAAGACCATTTTCTTCATTAGAGTGCATTGGCTTTGTTGTTGTTATTGTTGTCCTGTGACCAACATACCTGATGAGAACAATTTATAGGAGGAAAGGTTTATTATGGCTCACAGTTTCAGAGGGCCAGTGCATTGTCAGTCAACTCCAAGACAGAAACATCACAGTGGCAGAGGATGTAAAGGAAAGATTAGGGCAATTGGGAAGGGAAGCAGAAAACAGAGAGAGAGAGAGAGAGAGAGAGAGAGAGAGAGAGAGAGAGAGAGAGAGAGAGAAATAGAGAGAGAAGAAGAAGAAGAAGAAGAAGAAGAAGAAGAAGAAGAAGAAGAAGAAGAAGAAGAAGAAGAAGAAGAAAAGGAAGGGAGGGAGGGAGGGAGGGAGGAAGGAAGGAAGGAAGGAAGGAAGGAAGGAAGGAAGGAAGGAAGGAAGGAAGGAAGGAAGGAAGAAAGGCAGGCCAAGAATAGATGTAGTTCTCAAGGCCATGCCCCCAGTGATCCACCTCCTCCAACTATACCCCAGCTATGAACCTTGCTGCATTGGGGCCAACGCTGTCCCAATGTGTTTGGGAGGAACATAACACTATGTGAGTCAGCATCCCCTCTGTGAGTGGAAACCTTTCCCACTCTTTAAGTGAGTACCAGTGCCGCACCTGGAGACTTTTTTTTTCTTTTGAGATAGGGTCTTGTTAAGTTTCTTAGGCTGGCGTCAAACTTATGATCTTCCTGCTTCAGCCTCCTGAGTCACTGGGATTATAGGTATGTTCCACCATGCTCGGGCATATACACTTTTAGTAAAACAAATCATATATGAACAGTTCAGCAGATTTTCATAAGGTGAATATACTCAGGTAATCGAATCAAAAAAGAAGAAAGAGAGCTCTGGCAGCCCCCCAGGAGACTCCTGTGTCTCCCTTTGGGTTCAGGCTCTCTGTGCTCACTCCAAGAGTAAACACCACCCCTACTTCCAGTGCCACACCTGCATTTTGGTTTGTGTTTTTAATGAAACAAATCACATACTCATTATTCTTTTCTGTCTGTTGTCTTTCTGATGCAACATTATATGTGTGAGAGACTCACTAATATTGCTACATAGCATTGTAGATCATTTACTCTGCCTCATAGTATTTCAGAGGAATAGTTGAATATTCTACAATCTATTTATCCCAATCTACCATTAAAGGGTATTCTAATTTCTAATTCAGTACTATTATAAACAGTGCTGCTATAAGAATTCTAGTTTTTTGAATATAGCCATATATTTCCTGGGGTAAAAAAAAATGCAAGGTCATGGGATATGTTCTACTTGAACTGTTAATATAAAAGTTTTCCAAGGTGGTTTTAGGAATAAACACTTCCTCCAACAGTGAACAAGAGGTTGAGTTGTATTACATTCTTGTGAACGTTTAGTATTTTCTGGAACATTAATTCCAGCAGTTCTAAAATGGGCATTTAGTGGTATCATATCATAGTTTTAATTTACAGTTTTCTAATGATTGATGAAGATGAATATTTATTTCTAAGTTTAATGGTCATTTGAATATCCTCTTTTGTAAAGTATCTGTTCACATGTTTTCCCATTTTCTTTCCTTTTCTTTCCTTTCCTTTTCTTTTCTTTCTTTCATTTTTTTTCTCTTGCAGTACTGGAGATTGAACCTAAGAGCATTCTACCTCTGAGCTATAGTCCCAGCCCTATTTTATATTCTTTATTTTGAAACAGGGTCTCACTAAGTTGCAGAGGGCCTCACTAAGTAGCTGAGACTGGTCGCATACCTGCAATCCTTCTGTCTCAGCCTCCTCAGTACTGGGATTACAAGTGTGCACCACCACACTCGACTTATTTTCCCATTTTCTATTACTATTATTTACTTAATAAGAGTTATTTTAACATCCTACACTTGAGTCCTGTTTTGGGTTATGTTCCTTGTCAATTTTTACATCATTCTAAAAAATAGTTAAGCACAATAATGGCAGGAAAATATATACATATATTAACCATTCTATTTTCAGTGTCTGGCATAGTACTTGGCATGTAATAGGTCCTCAATAAATAGTTGGAAAGTGTATGAGTAAGTCAATGACTACCTTATCATGCACAGATATCATTAAAATAAAGCAAAGATTATTTTTCATTCATTTTCTTATCCCCATCCAGGGTTGGGATCACAGTGTTTCTTCAATAAATCATTGTCAAATGAATGTCTGGATAGCCTCCAGCAACCAGAAGCACAGCGCTGTGTGAAGTTCTCCAGAGGAACATCCTTGCCATAGTAACAACCTGGGAGGCTTGCTTTCCTGGTGTCGCTGGTGTGAAGCCTTTCAAAGCACTTTGTTTATGCTTAAAACAAACAACAACAACAAAACATAACTAGGTTCTTCATCCCACAGATAACTCCACAAGCAGGATTTTAAAAATGCAAACTACCCATATGCTCAGCTCGTACTGAGAAATGGTCTCCTGAGTAATTAAAAACAGTTACAAAAGCAATGGAGTTGGAACAATTGAAATATCACACGCATATGTGTGCACCGAATCAGAAAACCACATAATATTCCACCAACGAGTATTTGCATGACTGTGTGTGGCTCATGCCACTGCCTGTGCTTCCGTATTCAATGCTTACATCTGAGAGTTCAATCACACCTCAGAGATTTCACCAGTTTTCCTAGTGTGCGCTTCCGTCTTGAGCTGTGTGCTTTGCTTCAGTCGAAAGACTTTAGGCTAGTGATTGTGGCTTTATGTCTTTTACTGCTGCCAGTGCTCAACAACCCAATAATAATAATGAAATCAGTGTGTCTGTGCTGTAGTATTTTTCTTTTCCTACACAGGTGCCTGAGTGATTAAAAGTCTTTTTTTTTCTTTTTTGATTTTTTCCACCACTGCATTTAAAATAGAAACGTATAATGCATATGCTGATTTTTGAATCAGGTGTATTTAATTCTTGCACGCCCATCCTGCAAGAGATTTTTTTTCCAATGCAATTAGGACTTGGAAAGTAGGGGCTGCAGATGAGTGGTAAAGATCTGATTACAATGATAGGGAGAAAAAATCTGGAGTGATCTTGCAGAGCTGAGAACTAGATATTATGATAGAAAATCACAACGTGATGCTCTAAAATAAGAGTTAAAACTTTTTTTTTTTTTTTTATGTAAGGGGCCAAAAATATTTGGAGAGCTTTGCATGTCATACAGTTTGTTGAAACTATTTAGTCTTGCTCTTTGTAGTGTGTGTGTGTGTGTGTGTGTGTGTGTGTGTGTGTGTGTGTGTGTGTGTAAGCTGCCATATAGAATCCACAAATCAATGAGGGTGTCTATGTTCCAAAAAAACTTGGTAAGACTAGGCAGAGATGCAGATTTAGACTTTAGGCTGTAGTTCTCCAGACGTTAAGCTAGAAGACCTGTATTCCAGTTCTGCTACTGATTGGCTCACAGTCTTTACTTGTTTATAACTTCATCTATAAAATGGGGCTATTGATACCTCTGCTACCTGCTCACAGGTGGTAGAGACGGCCTGAGAACTGGGAATAGCCCTTAATAAACTCCCAACACCATAATTCTGTGCACTTCGTAGGTACTAAAACCACTCAAGTTTAGAATTGGAAGGAACTTCATCATTAATATTTCCCAACATCCTTGTTTTTGAAACAATAAAGCCAAGACCCAGAGATGTGAAGACAGAGATGTTGACGGTCACACAGTTAGTTGACAGCAGGTTAGAATAAAAATGCTATTGGAATGGGAAGGAACAACAATGAATGGTAAGTTACCCTTCTAAATCCCCTGCCATCCCATACTTTCCTTTGTAACCTGGTGGTAAATATTAGCTATGTTTGTCTTCTACAGGGAAGACACCCTGAGAAAGCACCACACCTAGTTTTCTCCCCTGGGGGCAATGTCTGAGTCTGAAGATTTTCTGTGAATCTGAAATTACCTTTGACTTCAATGTTCCCACTTTGTTTCTATACCAGGCAGGGGTATAGGAGAAGGACTACCCCAAAAGGTAATTGGCCATTTGCTCTTGGATCTTCCTGGCCACTTATCGTTTAATAATGATATCTATGGAACATTTTTCTCAGGACCCTCATACCTTCTAAATTCATCCAAACTCTATGGTAGAAATTGTCTGAGTCTGGGAGTATCCAGACAGCATGGTCCAGTCATTGTAGAGCAAGTTTCTTCTGGGATAATTTCTACTTCAATAGACCAGAAAGCATGAACACTTCCCCTGAGCATCTTTCATAGACTTCAAGAGGGATGAAAGATAACTTATCCCTCTGCTATCATCCTATGCCCACCTGATGAACAGACTAGGGTATTTCAGTCATTTCTAAGATGATTTTATGTTAAAGAAAGCATTGACCAAGATGTCCATCAATGTATGAATGGATTAAAAAACTATGGGAATGTACACAATTGCATTTTACTCAGCCATAAAGAAGAATAAAATCATGTTATCTGCAGGGAAATGGATGGAACAGGAAAATATTATGTTAAGTGAGATTAGCCAGTCACATAGAGTAAAAAAGCATATGCTCTCCTTAATATGTGGGAGCTAGGGAGAAAGTGGGGCATAAGAGGGACTCCAAATGAATAAGGAGAAACCTTAAGTGAGCAAAGAAGTTGACTTAACTGAAGGTGATGGGGGAAGGGGGGCACCCTAATGCACGTGATGTACTTTCACAAACATATCAAAGTCAATCACTAAACTGAACCTGAGAAGGAGGGAGGGAGTGGGGCAGAAATTGGGGAGGGTTAAATGAGAAATGTGTGCACGTATGCCTTTACCAGCTCATACTTAACAAAGATGTATGATTACAATGAACCAATAAAAATAAAATTAAAAAAATAAAAGTTCTTTGAATTTTAAGATGAAAAAAAAAGAAAGAAAGCATTGATTTAGTTAAGGCAGAGAATTAGAAGATAATTATGGTAAGTAAGTAGTTTGGTATAATGGGGGATATACTACAGTACCAAAATGAGGAACTGGAACTTTTTTTCTAGAGGCAAGAAAAATTTTAGTATTTCTGTATAGTTGTGGTAGCGATAACTATGTTTTAAGATTATTTGGCAGCAGTGTCTTGAGTAGACTGGAAAGAAGTAAATTACATAAAGCAGGAGTATTTGGACAGCTATGCCAACCATGTGGGTATGAAATGATAAGGTGTTAATGATGGGAAGAACAGGTAGATGCAAGAAACATTACTGATGAAAAATTCACAGGACTTGACTATATTTTAGGTCTAGAACTGATGTCAATGAAGATAATTATTTGGGGATTTTGTGATGACAATAACTCAATTGCCTTGAATATAGTTTTCTTAAAACAAATGCGAGTAGACTGTTCATGTATAATCCTAGGTGTTAACACTGTGTGACAAGGTATTTATTTTATCCATATGTGTCACCACATAATACCATTCAAAAGAGAAGGATTCTGACAGGATTTATTTTTCTATAAAGATTTAAGAACTACAGTGATTTCTGATCCGAAACATGAGCCAAACTGCGTCTATTTCTCAGGTTATTAATTTTGAGATCATTTTTTTCTTCATCTTTATCAATACCCCACTATCTTTTGACTTTCTTTCATCATGAGGGAACTTGATCTGAGTCATTTGTTCTGCTCTTTTTTAAAAGCCACAATCTCTAATTTATTATTATTTTACAGTTCAATGGTTTTTGTCACAGTCAAGGTCTTGTTACCATCACCACAATCAATTTTAGAACATTTTCATCATGGACCCCAAAGAAACCCTATGCCAGTTAGCAAACACTTCCTCCCAGGGCTCTGAGTCCTAGGTAGCCATTAATCCAATAATCCTCTCTAGATTTAACCTATTCTGGATATTTCATAAAATAGAATTATGCAATATGTGGTATTTTGTGATTGGATTCTTTGACTCAGAATAACATTTTCAAGGTTCATCTATGTTGTAGCAGATATGAAAAGTTTATTTCTGTTTTTTTCTGGCCAAGTAACATACACTGTATTGCTACACAGTATTTGTTTATTTACTTGTCAGTTGATTGACATTTGAAATGCTTCCCTTTTTAGACTATTTTGAATAATGATGCTATAAACATCTTTGTACACATGTTTTTGTGTCTGTGTGTGGCATTGGGGATTGTACCGAGGGGCATTCTACCTCCAAGCTACCCTGCTCAGCCCTATTTTATTCGTTATTTTGAAACAGGGTCTCACTAAGTTTCAGAGGGTCTCACAAGTTGCTGAGGCTGATTATGAAACTGTGATCCTCCTGTCTCAGCCTCTGAAGTATTGGAATTACAAGTGCACACCACCATGCCATTTTCATTTTTCTTGGATATGTATTTAGGAGTTGTTATATTTTAAATATAGACTGTCTGCTAGAAAACCTGATGTGCCAGCAATGTAACATGTTCAAAGGAGAAATGATCGAAACCTAGCTCTAAAATCATCAGTGGATAAAGCAACTGAAAGATTAGCAATTTGAATAAATTTACTGGGTGGTAACTTAAGCAGGGGGCACTTGGCTGGAGCAAGTAGGTCACTGGGAGTGTGGCCTTGGGGACTATCTCTGTCCCTGGTCATTTTTCTCACTCCGCTTTCTGGCTGACCATGAAATGAGCTGCTGTCTTTGCCACATGCTGTGCTGCCATGATGTCTGCCTTGGAGTCAACCGGCTATGGACTGTACCTCTGGAACCATGAGCCAAATGCACCTTTCCTCCCCTGTGTTGTTTGTGTCAGATACTTTGGTCACAGCAACAAAAAAACTACTAAACAGGTTCTTGGGTCATGTGATATCTCCGTGTTCAACCTTTGAGGAACTGGCAGACTGTTTCCAGATTGGATACAACATCTTATTTTTCCATCAGCACTGTAAGAGGGTTGTGATTTCTCTACTCTCTCACCAGCACGTGTCATTATCTGTCTTTTTTATTATAGCAGTCCTAATGGTGGGGGTGAAATGTTATCTCCATGTTCTTTTTATTCACATTTCCCTCATGGCTAATGATGTCAAGCAGGTAATCATGTTCTTATTGGCCTTTTATATATCTCTTTTAGAAAATAAGGTTCATAACCTTTGCCTATTTTTTTTTCAGTACTGGGGATTGAACTCAGGGACATTCTACCTCCAAGCTATACCCCCAGCCCTATTTTTTATTCTTTATTTTGAAACTGGGTCTCACTAAGTTTTGAAGTGCCTCACTAGGTAGCTAAGGCTGGTCGAGAACCCAGATTCTCTGATCTCAGTCTCAGCCTCCCAAATGCTGGGATTAAAAGCATGCACCACCACGCCCGGCTACCTTTGCTTATTTTTTAAAAATTGATATATTTATTTTTATTATTATATTATGTTTTTTATATTTTCTGGGTTACAGATATGATTTGAAAATATTTTCTTTCATTTGGTCGGTTGTCTTTTCACTTTTTAAAGTGTCCTTTAAAGAGCAAAGGCCTTTAATTCTGAGATAATCCAATTTGACTATTTTTTTCTTTTTTCTCCTTTTACTTGTCTATTTGATGCCATATCTAAGAAGTCTTTACTTAACTCTATGTCCTAGGGTTTATTCATATTTTCTTTAAGAGTTTTTATAGGCCTAGTTTTTCTGCTTATGTCTATGTTCCATTTTGAATTAATTTTCATCTATGGTATAAGATATAAGTCTAGGTTTATTCTTTTGAATAAATGGTCCCAGCACTATTTGTTGAAAAGGTTAATTCTTTATTCCATTGAGACATCATTGGTAGCATTATCAAAAATCAACTGACTGTGTTATTGCTTTACTTTAAATTTTTTAGCATAAAATATTTTAAGAATCTAGGAAGCTGCTACTGACAAAACTCTGTCACATAGGACCAAAGGTTAAACCAAATCTACCTAAAGCTCTTTTGTGTCCCAGAGCCGTAATTTAAAACCTGACCTCTATTGGGTTGGTAGTTAGCCAACCCAATTTTATTTTCCCAGATATAGTGTCTAATGATTTGAAGAGTTAAAATGGAAGAGAGGTAATAATACAAGAGAAGAAGTAATAATAGTTATAATAATAATTGTAATGATAACTCTAAGTTTGAGGACCTACTCTGCACTACAAACTGTTTTAAGTATGGATTGTCTCATGTAATCCTCACAACCACCTTGCCCAAGTAGACACTCTTCATGGAAGGAAAGAAATGGCCAAAAGTAAAATTAAGGAAATTGTTCAGTCACTTAAGGAGGAAACAGTAAAATGATACTTGAAAGCTAGATAACATAGCTCTAGACTTTTGCCTCTGAGTCAGTACTCTAAACAGATAATAGAGAATCCATCAATTTTCCTAATTCATTAATTGGGATTTATTTTTGTGGCTTTGTGACTTTCCAATGAGAAGGCATCAGTTTTGAAGTGAATCATTTAATATTAACCAAGAAGAAACCGTTAATGCTGATAAAATATATTCTGGATTTTACTCTAGGTTTTCAAAGAAGAAACTAAAATTCCCTCTATGCAGGCCTCATTCCATCAGTGAATGGAAAAGCCCGCCGAGAGCTCTGTGTGTGAAAACTCCATCTGGAGATGATGTTGGGAAATATCAACACGTCATGAATTTAGTGTGTGCCATGGATGAAGATCTGCACCTCTCTGACCCCTCATCTATGCAATGGGAATAATAAAAACCTTCAGCATTGCTAGGAGAATTTACTGATAATATAACTGCCTGACATGGTGCCTCCCACAGAGAGCAAGTTCAATAAGTGCTATTTTTACTTTATTATGATGGTGGCTATTTTCTCCAAATGGGAAATAGTTTCCCAAACATGGCTAAGAACATGTTTAGCTCAAGAGGGATAGTCAAACAGGAGCACCACTGTATACTTTTCAGCAAAGTCAGAGCAAATAGACTGTACTACTTTCTGGAAGCCCAGTCCCTCTTTCCCTCTGCCTTCTCTCCTAACTTGAATGGATAGGTGCCCACAGCCCTTTTGCTTTACATTTTGCATTGGTTTTTTATGACTTTGTCATTACGTGTAATATCTGAGCACTCTGACTTCTCAGTTCCACTCTCTCCCCCTTCCCTGGTGTGATATGAAATAAAGGTCACAGCAGCATAATAATAGGTCGGCCAAAATGCGAAGGTGGGGGTTACCAAGTCATTACCTGGAGGAGACTCCAAAAGTGTATATTTTTATGTCCATGTACAAAAATGGCATTAAATTTAGGGCAAGCCAAAGCAGGTCCCAGCTTGTGTTCACAGAGCTTACAGCTTCAAAATGCTGCTCTCCATCATCTTCTTACACAAAAACTAAGTAATAAATAAGGCCAGAAAACCCAAGATCTTTATTGGAACTTGGTCTTCAAGAAGGACTCTTTCCTTTTCTTCTTCTTTTTTTCCCCCTTTGAAGGGAAGGAGGAGAACGAAACAGGTGCTGTTCTCCGGAATGGGTGTCTGTCTTTCCAGACGGCCTCCAGGCCCCACATCTGTGTCCTATTACAATCCAATTTTTGGTCCATCTGTTTTACTTATAAAACCCTCTTGAGTCTTTTAAGGTTGACCCTAAATATAAGCTCAACTTAACATTAGGAAAAGGTATTCAACTAACCCCTGCTCCTGGAAAATGTTAAAACTCACTGACCTGACTCATGCTCACATACCTACCTCCTGTCTACCTGGGCAAAGTGTGCCCAGTAGGTATGACCAGTGGTTCTTGGTGAAGTTGGATCCATCAGATTAAAGGGCTAGTATCTTTAAAGTTAGGGGGAAACCTGGGGACCAGCCAGGCCAGTGCTTCCAAACCAGAGATGTTTCTATACCCAGTGAGACCCAGAAGCTGCCTCAGACACAGACACTGATCAAAATTCCTTCCAGTTACCTTTTCCATAATCCTCATGCCCAGTATCAAATATGAGGAGCTGTCTCCCTCCAGTCCTGTCAAAACCTACAGAGCCATGATGCCACATGTAGAACTTTTCCTTTCTCCCCCAGTCTTTGTGAGCCGCAAGGACTCACTGGTGTTTGCTATTTCTTCCCTACTAATCCCTTCCTCTCCTTGGGATCTTATAGGACTTTATACTGAAACAGAATTAATTGGTCCAAAGGGTTGATGCTAAGAGACACTGGCATACAGGTATTCCAACTGGACCAGGGCGCTACAGAGCCCATCTCTCCCCACAGAGAGTGGCACTGGGGGCCAGTGAAGAGGCATTTGCTGGCAGCTGGACTTGAGAAGTGTTCTGGGGCCTGTGTGATGGATGTCTGGGGAGGCTGTGAGGATATAATGATTAAGCAAACGGGTGGTATTAGCTTCTATCACATGCCGCTGTCTTTTATTGTGCTATAAAATGGCTCATTTGGAGGGCAATGTGAATTTAAACTTTTCTGCTGTGATCAGTTGTACTACTGATTTTTAGCATCATTCAGTTTCTCCTGCTTCTGCCTACCTTAGGTTCTCTATCCCCTTTTCCCTCTCTTCCTCTTTCCTTTCCTCCCTCCCTCTCTTCCTCCTTCCTTTCCTTCCTCCCTTCTTCCTTCCTCCCTTCTTCCTTCCTTCTCTCCTTCCCTTCCTTTCTCTTTCTTCTTCCTTCCTCTTTCTTTCCTGGGCCTCAATCCAACACTGTTAGCTCCATCATGACTAATTGTATGACTTTTTTGATCGTCTTATTACACTTTCTGAGCCCCACTTTTTCATCTCTAAAAACTGGGATAATCCTTATCTCCTGAGAATTAAGAGTTGAAAACAGAATACAGCATATAAAAGACATAATCTTGTTTCGCCTCTAGGTATTCAGTTAATGTAAAATCTTCTCCTTCTCTTACTCTTAAAGTTATAGTGCAGATTACACTGGAGCCTAATGCTTGACTCTGTGGGAACAGGAATTAGGGTGACTAAAGAACAATTGTCCCTATGTTCAGATGTTCCCACTGTCTTGTTCAAGTCTTCCCTGGGTGGGAGAGGGGATCCTGAGGTGGTGCTGACAGAACAAAATTAGCTTCAGAGTAATGAAAGGTACCAGGTGCTATGAGCAGTGCCAGGTCCTGACCCTCAGCAAGGGCCAAGCATGCAGCCTGTCTTTTTAAGAAGTCATCAAGTTCAGTACTAGGGCTGTAGTTCAGTGCTAGAGCACAGAGTGCTTGCCTGGCATGGACGAGGTCTTGGGCTCGATCCCAAATTGGAGGAAAAACAAACAAAAGAAGGGTGATTAAATCAAAATGAGGTCATTAACCCTAATCTCAGTGCTATGAGAAGAAAAGATAAGCTGGGCATGGTGGGCACACGCTTGTAATCCCTGTGCTTGGGAGGCTAAGTCAGGAGGATCACAAGTTCGCGGCCAGCCTCAGCTACTTAGTGAGGCCCTCTGCAACTTAGTGAGACCCTGTTTCAAAATAAAGAATAGAAAATAGGGCAGGGGGTGTAGCTCAGAGGGAGAATGCACTTGTGTTCAATACCCTGTACCAAAGGTGTAAAGTCACAGAAATAACCTAGCCATCTGCTATGCAAGGAGGGCATCCCCAGGTAAAACAAAACCAAAAATCCAAAAGTGTGAGAGAGAGGCCTCCAGAATTGTAAGAAAAAATACATTTTTATTGTTTTAATGCACCTGGATGGTGGTACCTTATTACATCTGCCCTACAAATGGAATTCTACCAAGAACCCCTGGGCTCTATTTCTGTAATTGTAAAATTAAGGTCAGCTATAGGAGAAGAAATCAGAAATGTTTAGGTTCCAAAGGGACCAGAGGTTAGAGACATGTAAGAGAATTTGGGGGACAAAATATGTGGTTTAAGAAGCATGAGAGGTTGGATGGCCTATCTAGGTTTCCAAATGTAGATGACTGCTGGAGCCGGGTGGCTTGGACCCGAACTGACAGGCTGGTGTCAGTCAGGCCTCTGCCTAATGCCTGCTCAGTCAGTAGCTGCACAGAATTCTCTCTGCCTTTTAATCCTCTCATTTCAGAGTTGTTCCAGGCAGATTATTCCTAAAAACCTCATGTAATTAATATCAATTATTTAGATTTGCCGTTGTAATCGGTGTCAGATTTCTCAGTGCAGGACAAGATGGTATTGCTATCATTACTGTTAATTACTGAGTTTGAAGAGGCTGCCTGACAAATGGGCTTACAAACTGAGAGATCAAGGTCTAATTATGGCAAAAGTTTGCAAGTAGGAAAACTTAGACTTGGAGTCACCATACTTTATCAGGAAGTTACCTTCCTTGGGCTTGGAGATAAATTTCTTTGGTCCAGCTACCAACTTTTCCCCATATTAAATATGAAAACTTCTGGGTATGATGGCACACACTTGTAATCCTAGTACTTCAGTGGCTGAGGCAGGAGGATTTGAGGTTCGAGGCCAGCCTTAGCAACTTAGTGAGACCCTGTTTAAAAGTAAAAAAAAATGAAGATGGCTGGATGGGGTGCTCAGAGGTAGAATGTTCACAAGACTCTATCTGCCTACATTTTTCCATTTGTAAAGGGGTTAAAAGTAAGGCTACTTCATGAGGTTGCTGTAAAGCTCAATTGAGTTCGTATATGGAAGATTGCAGGGGTCCAGCCCTCCAGGCAGTGGGGTCAGGGGTCCTGTGATAGGTGTGGAATGAGATGAGGTCGTGAAAATACGTTCACACCGCATGCAGTGTAGAAGGGTATCTGTTTATTGCTTGTTAGTAGCTGTTTTTTTATGCTATCTTTTTTGCAGTGAGGCATATAGAACAGGAATTTTTACAGTCTTATTTTTCTAAAGGTTGAGTAGGTACATCTTTAACTAGAAAAGCCATTTCCCATGACATTTAATGAGGTTAAGAAAACAGTAAAGAGCCGGGCGTGGTGGCACACACTTGTAATCCCAGCATTCGGGAGGCTGAGACCAGAGGATCCGGGTTCGCGGCCAGCCTCAGCTACCTAGTGAGGCACTCCGCAACTTAGTGAGACTTGGTTTCAAAATAAAGAATAAAAAATAGGGCTGGGGATATAGCTCGGAGGTAGAATGCCCCTGAGTTCAATCCCCAGTACTGCAAAAAAAAAAAAAAAAAAAAAAAAGAAAACAGTAAAGGTTACAAAAAATAATATGTATATAAAGATTCTTTTAGTACAAACCAGTGTTAAAGGTTAACGAATAACCTCTATTCATTAGTTTAAATCTTTACTATTTGTTTAGCTCCTTTAAGCAATAGTATTATCTTTGTCTCAGGCAGCTAAAGAGTTAATGTATCTGGTGAAGTTCCAGGGAGACAAGGTGGAAGTGGGCAGACTCTATTTTAAAGTCTTCTTTACTCATAGATAAAATAGTATACCTAAATCTCTTTGGCTTATTTATTTTGTTTCTATACCTGTGAGCTGAGAGGGAACATAAGGCTATTTAGTAACTAAGCTTGCAAAGCCTGTATCCTAACTAATGTTTGTATGTGGTTAATGAATTTCTTATGGGTTGTCTTGAGGCACTGCTTTTTCAGCTAATATTGAGGAATCATAATCTGTCCGTCCACCTGTTTCTAAGAAATTTTCCTTCATAATTAATGTGAAAACAAAACTCAAAGCACCCCAAATTTCCAGAATATAACATAATGCAAAGTGGGGTATGTCACGCATTCCTTCTTTTGGAATCATCTGCCTTGCAGGACTCCAGTGAACTGAGCCTTGCTCAAGATCCAGCTATTAAGGAGCTGTGGAAGAAGATCCCAGAACAATCCTGGCATGGAGTCATTTCCAAACACATGTGCAATCTCTTTATTAGTATGATTATGATTATGTTTGCTGCATTATTGTTACTAGACTCTATTGGAAGAGACCACCGTGTTATCTGGTAGATAAAGAATCAGGCCAACTGAGACCTAAATTCTGGTTCTGTAATTTAGAGGCCAGGTGTCTGAGTAAATTATCCAAGTTCTCTCCCTTATAGAAGAGAACAAGAGCATCTAACTTATTGGAGTGTCAGAAATGTGCCAAATATTAATTGCTCATATAGGTTGAGTATTTATGACTTCCTAGGTCCTAGACTGATAACTGTACTGTATCTGCTAAGTTAACACTCTCTTCAAATTTCTGTGATAGGAACTAGTATTTTTTTCATTTCTTAGCAAAAGAAATACAGGATTAGAGATGGTGATGATCGACATAGGAGACTCTCGGTTTCTCTTTGGCAGTGTTAAGCAATTTGACTCGAGGAGCCTACATAACAAATTGACTTAAAAATAGGAAAGTCAGGGATTAATTATTGCAAAAGTGTAAAAGTAGAAAAACTTGGAAACTTGTGCTTTATTGCCTAAAGCACCTGGCATATCGAAGGTCTTAGGAAAGGTGGTTAATAACTTTTATTTTGGTTTTAAACTGAAAGCAAATCATACACTTCCTGAAGCTGGCATCCTGCAAGAAGTAATTGCCTCCTCTTTAATGAAGAGGAGCCAGGCATGGTGGTGCATGCCTGTAATCCCAATATTTGGGAGGCTGAGACAGGAGGATTGCAGGTTCAAGACCAGTCTCAGCAACTTAGCTAGACTCTTAGCAACCTAGTGAGACCCTGTTTCAAAACAACATAAACAATAAAAGGGCTGGGGGTGTAGCTTGGAGGTAAAATGTATCTTGTTTCAATTCCCAATATCACACTAAAAATAAAATAGGAATTGATGCAAACAAAATTATATAACCTATCAAAATGCATATTGTTATACTGAAAATGTTAATGCCATTCTACCTAGTTCCCTGTTTCTCAGTTGACCTTTGAGTAAGACTGAGGTACACACTCATACATACCCTCCAGCCCTCCTGGCCAGGTACAAGTCATCATGAAGCTTCCCAAAGCTATCCCTGATCCTCTGAAGGATTGCCCAACCTCTTCTCATTCCTAGCCAGCCTCTCACTTGGTTTTCAACTCTTGGTCCTATTCTTTGGAATTGAAATTTACTTGCACTTTTAACTGAAACGTCTAGCACACATCAGATTGAATGAATGACATACTGCCCCACTTGTATACATGCTCATTGATCCCAATTTTTAATGAAAGGAGAAAAAGAGTTTAACTAATAATAGTCCACGAAAGCACACTGTAAGGGCGGCAGCCTATTTCCTCAAAGTGTCCCATGCTACACGGACCTCTTGAATGAAGATTCTGTTCATTCTGGAACCACACTAGTCTCTCTTGGTGCAGTTACTCATTCATTCACTCATAGAAGGAATATTTGTTGAGTTAGTACTGTGTATTGGAGAGTGTTGTGGGTTCTGGGAGCAGAGAAGTGATAAAAAAAAACAAATAAACAAAACCATTTCTTCCCTAACAGACCTCATATTCTAGAAGAGGAGGGAGAAAGACAATAAATAAGTGAATGGTTAAAATTTTATATATATCACACATACGCACATTGAGTACCCAAAGGTTATGAGTACTTTGAAAGGTAGCCTGGTATAATGGTTGAGGGCAGCTCTAGAACTACTCTTTGATTGTAATGCCAGCTCTGTGTCTTGCCAATGGGATGGCCTTGGGCAAGTTGTTAACCTCTCTGTGCTTCCATTTTGTCATCTGTAGAAAAAGGGTAAGAATAATTGCATTGTTCTGAAGTGCAGATGTGTTAATGTTGTAATGGCAGTTACAACAACGTGTTCCCTCTAACAGGATAAAATGATAAAGTGAGGAAGGCCATGGCAAGTTTTAGAAAGGATATCAAGTGATTTTCCATAGGAAATCACTGAGGAAGTAATGCTCAACTGTGAGAGACCTGTGAAACAAATGTTTTCTAGATAGAAGAAACCAGAAGAGCCATGACTCTGGTGTGGAAACCTGCTGGATGTATTTGAGTAACAGCACAGATATGATGTTCAAGAATAAAAGAGGATTCAAAGGTAGCTTCAAGGGTTTGGGACTAAGGAAGGATAAAAGATGAGGAGACGTCTCTGGAGTGCAGCAGGTTTGGGGTGAGGGAAGTTGAGGTCACAAGCTAAGTGTATAAGCTTACACCACACTAAGCCCAAGACACTTACATAAAACGTAATTGGAGGAGAGGAATTAAAGTCAACGAGCGTAGGCAACTCCTTCAAAGAATTTGCTATGTAGTAAGCAGTGGGGAGGCAGAATACAACTGCTAAAATGTGGGCAAATGTGATAGTGAAGAAGTTATCTCATTGGTAGCAGTTGTCTTCATCAAGGAGAAATTGAGGATATACACTGAGAGTTAAAGTTAGTGAGACTTTGGAAGTTTGAAGAAATGGAAGGAAGTATAATAAAGTTGTTCTCCTGGAGAGCAAGAGTGTGGTGGGACTAAGAATTTGGCATTAGATGGCTGGACATTAGTAAAAATCCACTGGAAACTCATGTCCATCTATTTAACATGATGCAGGTCAAGACAGTGGTTTTTCCACAGCCGTGTTCCACAGTTAAGATGAAGGCAGGAAGTAGGCAGAGAGTTAGACTTAAAGAGGGCTCTGGGTTTGCCAATCGTGTCTAATGAAGGCAGAGATAATAGAGGAAATTAAGGTATGTGTAAGGAGCAGTTATACTGAAAGACAACAGAGTGTAATGAGGAAAAGAGGGAAGAGAACATCAGGAAGAAAGACAGTGAAAAGCTGTTGGCAAGACTTTAGTGGAGTCAAGCTATCTGCAAGAATTATCTGGGAAGCTAGAAAATAGGGGGCAGAATGGAGTGCAGAGAACTAGGGCTGCAGAGTGGCTGTGGCCATAGGCCATGATGGACTCTGTCTGTAGCCTGAGCACGGAAGTGAACTGAGATAGGATGAAGGACAACATTAATCTGGGGAAAAGCTTGAGAGATTGAATGCTGAGTGTTGGATCAGTCATTCCATGTGTAGAAAAATCATCATTTGTTAAGACGCATGTGTGACCTAAAGGAAAAAAATTAGACAAGTGGCATAGAGTCAGGAAATAAGTAAAACAGGGAGGGGTTGTTCTGGATATAACCTGATGTCAAGAGCCTCAAAGCTGGAGGATTCTGGAGGAGAAGGTGATTGTGAAAGGAAATAGCCTGGAAAGGTAATGAATACTGAGCCCATGCCTTCCCCACAGCCAGGCCCATCACTTTGGAGGGCTGCAGGAGAAACATGGGTGCCCCTTGAAGGACTCCAGGGAAAGCAATTCTCAAAGGAAGCTTTGGCTATAGTTAGTGTGGGAAGTTGGGGGGTGGGGTGAAGAGAAATGCTTGAGGACAGGAGATTTAGCTACTGGTGGACAAGGAATTCTAGGAGGTGAAGTGAGAGGTCTCAGAAGTTAGGGAGAGGTGTTAGCAGGGAACAGAAAAGGAGACACACAGAGTTTTCCAGGATGAGACCAAGGGAGTGGGGATGACCTGCAATCGGGAGTTTCTTAGAATGTAAACAAGAATAAGGTCAGATGAACTCTAATCCCTAGTGGACTCAGGACTCAAGGTAAGTTATAGTAAATAGAGGAGGTAGGCAAGTTTATGTCAGGATTCCTTCTAGATCTCTGCAGGGGAAGCCAGATGAGGAGAAAGTTTGGAATCAATCCATACTACCCCCATCAGTCTTGATCACTGGTGAGGAGGGGCGGCATTACTTGGTGTGCAGGGCTCCCTCTGACAACTGTGAGTGGGGATGGCAAGGTTGAAGGTACCTGGACCTCTTAGTGCCCATCCAAGTAGTGTGAATAGAGTCATGCAAAGGTGCATTGACAAATGAAGCAGTTGCCCATTGACCCCTCTGCTGGGGGTTTGGATCAGGGAAAGTTCCACTGGCAATCTGTCAAAGGCAGAAGCCTGTAGTACCCAACATGTACTCAAGTAGACCCCCCAAAAAATGATTACCGAATTGCAATGCCAATCTTTATGTTGTCACATGTAACGCAGGATTGGAATTCCTCTGGTCTACCCATGCTCCAGTTTCCAGAGACAGAGCAACGCCATTCATCCTTTGGTGGCTCTCCTTGTTGACTCCTAGTCGATTCCTTCTGAAGGTAGCAAAGAGCTGAGTCTGTGTTTACTGTTCATGCTAATTCGGCTCAGCTGTCAAAGTGTCTGCAATTCCTGGTGCTCGGCAGGATAGAAATGCATAGGTAGATGGACTGTCAGATGACAAGTGGGGGCATTAGTGAGGCTGTGCAGTGGAGCTGTAAGTGGGAGGAGAGCTGATGGAGAATACTGACAAGCAGCCGAGAGAGACAAGTGACAGAGAATGAATTCCCTGGGGGATAATTAGCAGAAACGTAAGCTGGAAACAACAGCTCTGAGTACTAAAGGCAATTCTCAATTAAGTCCTCAGATGGTTCCCTGCTCAGAGAGACGATGAATTGGTTCATTCCCCATCACTATCTGCAAAGTACCTTCAAACACCCACGTCCCCATCTGTTTCATTAATAAATTCACTTAAATCTATAATATTCGCAAAGAAACAGAGCAACTGGCCTGTGATAAGTGGCCAGAATTCACTCCTGGAGTCGTCTTCACAGGAGACTCTCCAGGAGCTGAAGAATCAAAAGTATGTTCAAGGAAAAAATTAGCTTTGAGTTTCCTTTTTTTTTTTTTAAGTAAAATACCAGGATTAGAGAAAAAAAATAAGTTGATTACATTGTCTTGCTTTGCCATAGTTAAAAGGCGGCCAATAGGACTGTAATGGGGTGTAGGCCCATTGGCAGCTCTGACTGGGGAGAAGCAATTTTACTTGGAAATTCTATCAGAAAAACAGCCTGGGAAGTTTCCTCATATCTTTTTAAAAATAGATCAGGTCATAACCGATCTATTTACAATGCTGTGGTTTAGGCCTTAAGAGCAACAGAGACCGGATGAGAACCAAAACTAAGTAAGAGGCACCTTTGGGGGCTCCTCTGTCTCTATCTTTTGTCCATCTCCCCAACAGGGAAGAGTGGTTGGTTATGTTGTGTCCTGCTAAGAGATGGGCTAAAAAGGAGAAATGATTATAAGATTCACCAAAGCACAGCTCTTTGGTTCCCTTGGCAGGAAGGAGTTTTGTGGAGCAGTAGAGACTGAAGCCAGAAGAGAAAGATGGAAACATATGGGAAGGGAGAATTCGAGGTGGCAAATGTCAACAACACAGGAGAAGTCTGGCTTTGGAAAAAGCAGAACAGGCAGCAGATTGGATGGGAAAGGAGACAGTTATACTGAGATCCTAGTGTGCTCTTTTGTTGATGGGGGTAATCCAGAAGGACACTGGGAGAGCGTGATGTTTCAAGAGAGAAAGATGGAAATTGAGGGAGGAAATTCTTGCAGAGATGAGAGGAAAGGGGAATCCCTTCAGCAAGAGGAGAAACACAGGAGGAAAGGAGAAAATGAGAGAGGATAGTACTTTGCCATCCCAAGTTTCCTGCCTACCAAGATGGTACAGGCTCATTGATAAATTGTGTTGGATACTCACACCCATATACAGATATTCATGGTTGATCAGAACTCGATGGATGCTTAATTCTGGGCATCTGTCATATTTGCAAATCCTCCATTTGTAACCAATTTATTTTTTAAATGGGGGAGAATCGCAAAAAGAAAAAAAATATGTCTTTTGTGATGAACTATTATAAACTCATCATTTCTTAGAGGAATAAAAGCATGCCACACTTTGCATTTTTGAAGAGAGCCTCACCAGAATAGGGCAGGGAGAATATTATCTCTAAAAGCGTGTATATCATTCTCTTAAAATGTAAATGTCCCAGCTCCAGCTGAACAAATAAACCTCTACAACTTGGAGGCAACTAGTCCTAATGAATGTGAGAGCCAAGCTAGAAAATAAAGAACCCCGCTTTTGATGGCAGAAAGCATCTTTCACATGGGAAAAAAAAATAAGTCATTATTTAAAAATCGCTCCATTAATGCACCACAAAGGAAAGTTAGCTTGAAAAGACCAAACGGCTTTTATTTTTGAGCACTTTATTTTCAGTGGAATTATAAACAAGATGCTCATGAAACTCTTCAAACGGACAACACACCAGGATGAAATTCCTCACTGCCTCAGTCCACTCACTGTCTACCAGAATCGGATTTCTTTCACTCCCTTAATGCAGTTGCAAGTTGTTTGTTTGCTATTGTTGTCATTGTTCCCTTGGGGAAATGGAGGGGCCAATGGATGCTTTTCTCTACAGCTCACAATGCACAGGAGAGTTAAAGCACCTGGGAGGATATTTCATTAACCAAGTGGAGAGAGGCTTTGAAGAAAGCATCCAGGGCAGCTGAAAAGCAACCCAGCCATCCACTTGTCTCGTATGTTGGAAGGTGACTGGGAAGATAGTCTAGATATTGAACTGGCCGTGAGGGTGAGTTTGCTTCTGTTTTCTGAGCCATCCTATTTCTTGATTTTGATTGAAGAGTCGATGTAGCAAATGTGAGGTTATTGCTGGAGCTATTTTCCATCTTTGGAAAATATGTGGAATCATACCCATACCTACACACATGAGCATATGTACATAAATGTCGTTGAGATATAATTGATCCTGAAAAGGCCTGTAGCCCAATTTTGAGATCTGTGGCTTGGGGAAAGTGGATATACTTTTTTCCAGTTTGAAGCTAGACTCTCACTCATAGTTGGTAGGGGCTTTGGTGGCTAAAAGAAGCATACTATATACCCTTAGGAGGAAAACCCAGTTCTCAGGGTAAAACAATATCCTCATTCCAGATTGCCCTAGTTTATCCACAAAGGAATGCTCAAGTGTCCAACTCCAGCTTCTTCTGCACCCATACACACAGCTTTTACTCTTATTCCTTCTATATTGTTTACTATAATAGGTTATTCGTGCAGTATTATTTTGGTTAATCACCTTTTCCTTAGTAAGTTCGAGCTTGCAAAGACCACGTAGGCCTTCTGTTAGTATTTCCTTGGGATGAAAAATGAGATCACAGTGTATATGGACACAGACAGACAATTCACCCTGGGCTGTAAAGGTCGCAAGGCTGGCAAAGACACATACCACCTGGGATGTGAAGTAGTCCTCGGTGTCCCTTCTGGCAGCTCTCTCTGCACCAGCCAAGAACCACAAGCTTTCTAGCTATGGCCACACAGTCATTACAGAACAGATGCATCGATAGTCAAAATCAATTTAATAAATTGTCAGTTCAATTACAAAATAAAGTAAGAAAACTTACCTGGTTGTCCTAGAATATTCTCTAAAAACTTACCTTTAAAAGTATTATAAAATAAATTAATAGCCAGTCTCAGAAAATAAATGGTCATACTTTTTTTTCTTTTCTAATATAAGGAAGCTAGAAAAAAAACTGGGAAACAAAAGACTTCAAATAAATGAGAAGATAATGGTAGAATAATGGAAGGAGATTTGGGGAGGGAGGTGCAGTGGGGAGGGAAGAGACTCGGTGAAGATATCAGTTCAAATAATTCCACATATAATCATGAAGCTATCAATACCAATTCCAATATTATGCATGGGGAGGGGAAGGGAACGGGGTGGGATGCGGGAGGAAATGCCCCCTGGTGCTAGGTACATGTATGTTTCTATCTCACGAAATCTCAGTGAGACATATGTTTACAATGCACCAATAAGTTTATTAAAATAAATATCCATTTTAAAAAAGAAAATTAATGTGTGTTGCTTATATGCATATTTTCTTTCTACTCTCCTCTCTACCCTCAGTTGGCCACTGTTCCCAAAGGTCCTTTTGGAATCAATGAGGCATTGGGGAGCTTACAGTAAGGCAAACTTACTTCTGAGTGTTTCACTAACAAAATATCTAAAGCTGAGTCAGAGACAGAAGAGGAAAGCAGAGCTTGCAGGAAGGGCTGCATGTAAAATGAGGCTCTGCCTTCCCCTCTAGCCAGCCATCTCCTCGGACCTCACACAGTCTCCGCCTCAGCCAGGCAAAGTGCTTTGCCTCAGTTACCAATCTAACTAAGAGTCGGGCTGTGCTAACTCATCTCCCTTTCTCTTGGCTTACAATGATGATGATGATGAAGATGAAGATGATGATGAGGGAGAAAATATTGGGCTGAGAGAGCTCTAATGCCTTGGATTCCTGCATCAGCAAATGATTTCTAATGTAAACAGTAAAATGAAGTGCTATCTTAACCAATCAGACACTACCACCCCAGCCTTGAACTAGGGACTTCATACTTTCAACCCATCACACCAACCCTTGTCTTGTTTTGTGAACATGTTATGAAAGTTCTCTCTTTCTCTCTCTCTCAAGCCAACACTGGACCCCCTTGGGACCTTCTGTGCCTGATATATAAATTCCTGAATGTACAAATCAATTCAATATAGTTTTATGTACCTCAGTTTACCAGTTAAGTTCTAGTAACCATTCATCTCCATTAATATTTTCTTTAAAGCCTTTTTGTCTTGGGCTTGTTGCTCCTTTTCCTGTTCCTCTTACATCATTGTCCATGCTCTCCATTACTCTCCAGGCTGGGTTATCCACTGAAAAGCACTTCTGGGAGACTGGAATGGAAAGCAGGAGGCTAGGGTGTATTAGTCAGCTTTTAATTGCTATGACCAAAATACCAGACAAGAACAACTTAAAGGAGAAAAGGTTTTGGCTCATGGTTTCAGAGCTTTTGTCCATGGCCAGCCAGCTCCAAGTCAGAAACATGGCAGCACAGTGTGGTGGAAGAAAGCTGCTCAGCCCATGGTAGCCAGGAAGCAGAGAGAGGAGGAAAGAGGAAGGAACCAGGGAGAAGATGAATCTCTCCCAGTTACTCTCCCAGTGACCTTCCTCCAATTATGTCCCATCTCTCATTAGCTCATTCAGCTATTAATGATGAGATCTGGGCTCCCACAATCCAAGTGTTGCCTAAAAGCCCCACTTCTGGAACTTGCTACATTGGGGAACATGCTTTCAACACATGAGCTTTTGGCAGACATTCAGAGCCAAACCATAACACAGGGTATTGTGGTTCCAGCTCTCTACATGGGAAGCTACCTCCCACGGTGGCCGTCTCTTCTCTAACTCCTCTGTGCTTCAACTTCCTCCCGACAAGCCCCTTGTTCTATTATTCTGTCTACTGTAAATTGGGATACTATTCTTCATTCTCTTCCAGCTAGGGGTGACAGGGGTGCCAGTCACTAAATTCTGGGCTGCTGAAAATTCTCTCTTGGCTTTTCAGCATGACATCACTGTTGTCACAAATTTCCTTCAATATGGCTTCCTCAGACTTAAATACAAGTTATTTAATTTAATTTTATTTTAAGGTTGGGTCCTGAAATACCATGTTGTCATCTAGTCTTGTTTATTCTGAATTTTACCACTGTGGTCTTATTCCAGGTGGCCATACCTGAGTGCCTTCCTGAGCGGGTGGCCTTCCAGACAGCAGCAGCCCATCAGGTTGCAATGGCTGTTGGTGTGGTGCTTCCCTAAGCCTGTGTTCATCCTTCAAGAGCCTAAAATCATCAACACATAGCTGGCATTTGTTGCAAGCTTTTGTAAAAATGCCATTCACACTATGAGCATCACCAGTGTGGTCTCGATTAATTCTCACCATAACCTCTGGGGAACACACTGTTGCACCACTTTCTCCAGATGCAGAGAGGCAACTCTGCTGCCCCCAGTCATGCCTGTGCTCTTACTACTCTATGACAAGCTATGTATGTGTCAGCTACTGCTCCTTGACATGGAATATCACCTTTCTAAAGCAGTCTCTTGCACTGACTTCACTTAAATCAAACACATTTCTCCTTACATCTCGTTCTCTGTGCAGCTTTCTACCCTCAGAGTCCCCTTAACTATGAACTTTAAGAGCAGCAGTTTGTAAATTTGTTTTCCAGAGAATATCATATTCAACTCACAACTTTCCTGGAAGTGACAAATGGATAAAAGTGCTCCTCCATTTAAAGCCGCCACCACAGTCCTCCTAGCGTGGGACAACAGAGGCAGGGAAGGGTTTGGAGAACAGAGATTGAAAGTCACTTTTGAAGACCACGAAATCTCTAGGTCAAAATTTTATAACCACAAACTTAGGAGGTATGTCACAAGTAATATACTATGAATTATACTTTAAGTAGCAAAGTTGGAAAGTGATTTATTCTGCCATGCTTTAAAAAAAGCCTTTTATAAATTAGGACAGATGTGGAGGTATATGCCTTGCATGCATTTTTATATTGTTTTGTAAAGTCAGAGACCATGTCCTGCTTTTATCTCCTCATTGCCCCTTAATAAAGATCTTCTAGTGGATGCCTACTAAATAGTTTCTATGGTTTAGATCTGGAATATCCCCCAAAGTCTTGTATTAAAAACATGGACCCAGATGCAATGAGGTCCAGAGGTGGAGATTTTAGGAAATGATCAGATCTTGGGTTTTTTTAACCTCGTGATCTATTTGATGGATTAATCCATTGATGGCTAGATAGACTACTTTACAGTGTCCCATGAGCCAAAACAGAATTTCCTTTCTCTAAGTTATTCATGTCAGGCATTGTAGTCAAGAAAGGCTGACTAACATGGTATTCCATGCCTTCATGGAAAAGGACAGGAAGAGTTTGGGGGTCAAGGTGAATACTTGCTGCTTTAGGCTGTCCTTTATTCCTTCATCCCTTTTGCTTTATGAAAGTACACCCTGGTCTCTGGAAATTTTCCTGTCTCTTCTCTGCAGTCATGGTGTAACAGCAAATCAAGGTTCTCTTCCCAACCCTAGCCAAGAAATACACCTGTAATCTAAACCAGGCTAATTGGTTACTATCACTAAGCAGAGTAATCACTGTTTAAGAAGAAAATAATTGTTTCAGTATGCTTGTCAAGTAACTCCTTCTGTCTTGGCCATGAACCTGCATCAATTTCTGGAACACCCCCTTTTTTTCTGATTCACCAGTCTTTCCGTTCTATGAGCTAATAGTCCCCATTCTAACAAATTTCTTTTGTTATACATTATAATCAGAGATTGTTTCTCTTCCTTACTTCCAAAGAGCCCTTACCTATCTTACATATTTCACCTTTACTTGTCTCAGCAGAGACAGTTTTCACAGTATTAGAAAATCAAATAAATCTCAGGATCCAGCTTGCTTTTCTTAATCTGGATGATTCGATATTCTCATTGAAAAATATTTGCTAGGAAACTGAAACAGTGTACAACTTCTTCTTAGCTGTGTGCAACCTGCGCAACCATATGTGTTGGCCTAGAGGGTCTCCTGCATCTATCTATGAGAACAACTTGTATTTAATCCAATTAGTGGTGTAGAAACAGAAGTGGGCGGGCCCAGAGAAGGCATGGAAGGCGAGTAGGTCGAAAGTATGTGGCCCAGTTGAAAGTGAGTGATTTGACTGAGCTTTGGAGGAAAGCACTCTGAGTTGGAATGTCCCATAGCTAGAGGATTATAATGATCCTTCTATAATAGATAGGGGAGGGAAAATGGGCCCTGAGACTCTCTACTAGCAATTTGGCAGTTGGTGGGTTTTTCCTTGTGGAGCCCTATTCCCATACTCAGCCTCCGTGATTACCCTGCACAGTTGGGTCTGATGATGACTTGGCACGCTGGGGCTGCACTAGGAGTCTGTTAATGGACAAGCAAATTCTTTCAAAAGATGGCCTGCACAGCACACTCGGCGATGGGTGTTAGTTAACATGAGCATTAGCAATCTGCTCTGCTTCATTCCACTAATGAGGTCAGAGCCCAGAGGTCAGTTGGACCCATCCTGCAGGGGACAATCTCCATGAAGGAAGCAAGGGAAGCTGGCTGTCTATGTGACTCGGGCAGCTCTTGGCCTGGAGACCTGTCACCTGAATGACCTACAACTAGAAGCCACAGGTTTAGGTCACGGCTCCAGGCAAGGCCATCTAGAAGATTTTACTGCACTTCAGAAGTTCCCAAGGACACTCATCGGAGGCTGATGGTATCCAGGCAGTGGCAAATTTGCCCGTTCTCTTTGATGGTGGCTTTTTTTTTTTTTTTTTTTTTTTAATGCCATCAAGTCTGCAAACAATGTCTCTGAGTCCATTTCCATTCTGACAGGCCTATCATTCACATGGCCAACGTGTCTTGTCGCAGCCTGAGCTTCTCATGCATGAAACGCATTGTCTTTCCCTTTAAGGAGTTTACCGCCTCAGTGACCTTTATATCTGACAAAGAGGCTTTTTAATCCACCACGTGGCCGCTTTCCTAAGTGGTTTCTCCTCTGACTGGCACTGTTCAATGGACTTTCCCTGTTGACCAGGGCTATTAAGACATGCTGTCTTTCACATTGAATCAGAACTGCGCTCTTTTATTTACCTTTATCTTATTTTTTTGTGTGTTGGTTTCCAGTGACAACACATGGCTGTACATAGGATAATGGCATCAACACATACCAAGCATGGCTACAGTGCGTTCACCTGAGATGGACAATTCCCTTTGCTGCTTCTGTTCTCTCGGATCCCAGAGGGGGACAGTTTTGGGTTAAAAGGTAATAAAGAGGAAGTTCTCCCAAATTCCTCCTGTGACTCTGAGGACCAAGATTGGGTGAGGTATTATTTGGCTTCCAGAAGACTCCAGGGTTTTGGTGGGTGGGTATTGCAATGGGGTCTTTGTTCTAAGACCTCCTTTAACATAAGACGTTTGTTTTCAGAACCCTGAACAGAACAGAGAAAACATCCGTGAATACTAAAGGAGATTGTGCTTTTTGCCTATAGTCTGTTACCACGGGCAACCAACGCTCAACAGAGGGCCTGTGTGTTGCCAAGAGCACTAACATTTCTAAATTAGTTTACTGTGAACAATTAGGACGCGCGACCTGGCTTTTCCATTCACTCCTTGTGTAACCTTGGACGAGTCACTTCATTTCCCCAAGATGACATCCATCATCAGCTAGCAGGAAGTTGGAGTCATGTAATCTATGTAAAAGAACATTGTACGTTCCAAGTGAACATTATTTTTAATGCCATTATCTATAGTCTACCTTAGTGAGGAGGAAGAAGGTTCATCATTTCTCAAACAGGCTTCTTCTCTTTACTAGCCTGATATCATCAACCTTCTGAAGGTCACAGACATTCTTCTGGGCACGTGATGCTTGCTATTTATTTTTTACCTAAAAACCCATGAGATAGATCTAATTATTTCTAGATTCAGTTGGAGAATCTTATGGCCCCATAAATACAGTGGGTCACCCATAGTTGATCACACAGCGAGTGACAGAGCTGGGGTTGGGCATGGGTTTCTCAGATCCTGTGGTTTAAGGGTTGATCTATGTGGGGTGTGTGTGTGTGTGTGTGTGTGTGTGTGTGTGTGTGTGTGTGTGTGTTATTAGAGATTAAATCCAGAGGTATTCTACCTCTGAGCTACATCCCTCAGCCCTTTTTATATTTTACTTTGAAACAGTGTCTTGCTAAGTTGCTGAAACTGGACTCAAACCTGTGATCCTCCTGTCTCAGTCTCCCAAGTACTAGGATTACAGGCGTGTGCCACCACAGCCAGCTGGTCTGTTTGTTTTAAGCAGGAAGAATATGCAAGAACCTACAGTCTCCCACTGCTAGCGTCTGTGATCTTCCTGGATTTATCAGTCTTGCCTGAAGATGCATGGGCTCCTCATTCCACTAGCTCAGGAGAGTGGAAACACTGTTCCCATGACAGAATTAAGAATGAGGTAGCCATAACAAAAAAGGCAACACGATAAAAAGCAACTACATTATAAAAAAAATCTCTTTTAACAATGAATTATGACTAATTGAACTTTGAATGGGATATCAAACAAAAATGCACCAAGGCTCAATTTCCATACAGTTGACAGTCTGACCTTTGGAGGAGTGGGAACCCAACATTTTCAACTAATGTGACTAATCATCTCCTGTCACTTTGGGATAACTAACTGGCTTAGTCTATGGGGGATGATGAGAGGCCACTGCCTCATCCATGCCTAGTCACAGCTGGACCACAGGGAGATTCCCACTCCGGCTTGGGGATTTCCCTATCTCTGAAGCATCATGAGAAGAAGCCCATAGTCCCATTTGTATGTGTGCATTTTCTTTTCTTTATTTTCTTTGCTTATGATTCTTTCCATGGCTAAATGAAACTATTTCGGGTTTCACTAATGTAAATTTCTTTTCTTTTTTAACTGAGGAATGAACATAGGTGCATTCTACCTCTGAGCTACACCCCCAGATCTTTTTTATTGTTTTAATTTTGAAACAGGGTCTTGCTAAGTTGCTTAGGATCTTATTGAGTTGCAGAGGCTGGCCTTGAACCTGTGATCTTCCTAAGTCTCACAAATTGCTGAGATTACAGGTGCGCACCACCACGTAGGGCTCTGCTGTGCATTTCTATAGCTGCTCTTAGCATCATGAAACTAGCTCTTGGTGCATAGATGAGGAATAAAGCAAGAACTGTTCCTTGTCTGTCTCCATGGGTGATGGCAATCCCTTTCCAGCTCTCTGTGAAGGCAGTCTATTTCTTATTTATTCTGAATCTCCTTCTTCAGGAACCAAGGAGGGGCCAGTCCATAGGTTGCCCTGGCTCCAAGTGCCCACAAGAATTGGAGGCAGTATTCTGCGCTCCATGCTGAGTATAATTGCAAGGGACAGTGAAGCTACAGTGCAGTGGGCTCTCCTTAATCCAGACAGCTTCTCTTAATCCTACTCCTGAAATATCTTTTCCAGGAAGACCCAGCTGGGCTTCTGTGTGGCCCTTGTTTGCCCAGTCCCTGAGAAGGTCTTGGGGGATTTGGAAGAGTGGTGTAACTACAAAGCAAAAAAAAAAAAAAAAAATGGTTCCTAATTGCAATGTGTACTTGAGGTGGAAGATTTTAACCCACACCAAAGAGAAGATGGACCCCAAATCAGGATTCTGATCCCCCCAGGTTCCTCCTGACTCCTGATTCTGCTGGGAGCTGGCAGCTGTCTTCCTTGTCTTTGACTCTTGGTTCTCCTTTTCTCAATCTGGAAATCCATAGCTGGGATCCTATTTTACTCCTTCAGATTCTGTGTCCCATGACTTTTCTGTTTCATTTAGCTGTTGTTGTTTTTTTTAATTACAAAAGCATAATATGTTTTTATTAAAACTTCAAACACTGAGACAAACCAACTTCTTTATCTGCTAAAGGAAAGTTCCCCTTGCCCATTTTACCACAACTCATATTCCTCTCTAAGAGGAACCATTGTATTCGGTTTGGTGCATATTCTTCCATACCTTTTTCTATAAACATGTAAAAGATATTTTCATCACGTATATTTGCTTGTGGGAATATTTAATATTGTTATAGAACTTGGTTTTTGTAAAGCAGGCTTTACTTTTTTTTTTTTTTTTTTTTCTGGCACTGGTACTGAGGATTGAGTCCAGAAGCATTCTTCCTCTGAGCTACCCCCAGCCCTATTTTATTTTTTTATTTTGAAACAGGGCCTCCCTAAGTTCCTAAGGGTCTTGCAAAGTTGTTGAGGCTGGCCTTAACCTTTCAATCCTCCTATCTCAGCTTCCCAAGTATTGGGATTACAGGTGTGTACCACCATGTCAGGCTTACAGTAGGCTTTATTTTTTTAGAGTACTTTAAGGCTCATATCACAAGGGAGAGGAAGGTATAGAGGTTTCCTATATAGCTCCTGCCCCCATATGTGTCCAGTCTCTCGCATCATCAACATCCCCACCATGGTGGTGCATTATTACAATTGATAGACCTATGTTAACAGATATTTATCACCCAAATCTCACAGTTTATGTTAAGATTTGTTCATGGTGTTGTGCATTCTATGTGTTTGGGCAAATGTATAATGACATGTATTCACCATGACAGTGTCATATAGGATTTTTTTATTTGACAAAGTATCTGAGAGATTTCTCCCACAACAGGAAACATAAGTCAAACTTATTTTCAAGCTGCAGCAATATATTCAACCATAATTTTGATTCATCTATTTTCTTTATTTGAATACACCCATTGCTTTTTGTTTTTTATTTGTTTGTGTTGTTTTTGGAATGTTTGGGATTATAAGCAAGTCTGCAGTCAATGTCTTTGTATATGCATCTCTGTACATATCTTTATGAAAATGCTTCATGGGCATATACCAAAGAGGAGAACTGATGGATTAATATTATTTACACTTTAGACTTTAATAGATGCTGTCAGATTGCCTTCCAAAACAACTGTAAAAATTGATGCTCCTACTAGCAGTGTAAAAGATTAACCAGATTCTCACATTCTTAATAGCACTGGAAAATATCATTTAAAATTTTTTCAACTTTCTAGGTGAGAAATGGCATCTCGTTAATGCTTTAATCTCACTTTCCTGAAGACTAGTGAGCTTGAGTGTGTTTCCATACCCCCTCTCCATCCATTGGGATTTCTTTTAGTCTTTTTGCTTGTATCTGTGTTCGTATTTCTACAGGCTTCTTAACATTTCTGACACTTGCCCTGTGTGGATGAACATCTTGTTGACCATCTCCCTAATCACAGCATGGTATAAAGTGTGGGATTTGAAGTCAGCCATGTCTGGACTTGTATTCCAGTTGTCTCTCTGCAAGTGTGTGATAGCAACAGGTTACACGATTATGCTGATCTGCTTTTCTGTCAATCAAAGGGGACAATAATACCTACTTTACAAGGTGTATTTGTATGTATGCCATGTAGGGTGAATCTATATGTGAAGTGGTCAGTCAGTCACTTTGATGTCCCCAATAAAGTCATCATTCTGCCTGATGTCTATCACAATCTTGCCAGGTTCCAATCTTGAGCCCTAGACTTCTTTTTTTTTTTTTTTTTTTTTTTTTTTTTGCAGTACTGGGGATTGAACTCAGGGGCATTCTACCTCCGAGCTATACATACCCCCAGCCCTATTTTTTATTCTTTATTTTGAAACCGAGTCTCACTAAGTTGTGGAGTGCCTCACTAGGTAGCTGAGGCTGGCCGCGAACCCGGATCCTCTGGTCTCAGCCTCCCGAATGCTGGGATTACAAGCGTGCGCCACCACGCCCAGCTTAGCCCTAGACTTCTTGACTTAGAACTTACTCTATACTCAGAGCCATGAGGGTGTTAGACTTACAGATTTTAGATAGATTCTTATGCTAAAACTGAAGCAATTTTGGTCCATGTATATTTACCTATCACCTCTACTCGGATCCTGAACCTGAAATCTGGTTGATCCTTGAAAGTCACTAGGGCTGCTGTTTCCTCCCTTTAAGGCCCCTGTTGTTCTCGTCTGTCTGATCTCATGCCATCCACCAGAAGTGTCATCTTAGCCTAGGTCCCTGTCTTTTCAATGCCATAGCTCTTTCTTTGATTAAGTTGAGACTTGACACAGCATTTCTAGAATCATAAGCCCATATTCTTGGTCAGTGCAAACAGCTCTATAAACATCATCTCTGACTCTGAGGAAGTTGCTTAATCTCTCTGAATCTCAGCCTTCTTATCTGTCTGTGAAAATAATAGCCAAGTTCACATGACTCTTTTGGGGATTGACATGAGATCATACACTTAGTACCTTGTTTCCTCTACGTGGTGTTCCTATCTCATGCACAAATATCACAAAAACAGCCTTTTCTGGAGAGTTTGTGTATTGTAATTCCTTTGTAGATTCTTAGCACTCATGGTTTTTAGCAAGAGTCAGCAGGCATTTGACTGTTTTCTTTCTAAGAAATAAAACCAGAGTTAAAATGTTAAAATGATAATGAGCAATTCCTGTGAAAACTGAAGTAATGTTTGCAAATCATAGTTTCACGTTATGATTTCAGCAAAATGTGAAATGACCCATTAAAAATTAAAAATTAGTTGCTAGGATTTGAGGAATGAGTTTTTATAGAGATTATTAATTTTCCAGAGAGATGCATTTCTGGACTAGATGAGAGGTTTCCCAGGAAGCTGCTGGGTGGGCTTTGCAAATCAGTGCATCTCTGTCCCATAAAATGGGCAATGCCATGGGCCAGAGAAAGGGATATTGAACTTAAAAAAATGTTTTAGAGTCCAAAAAGGTGGATAAAATCTGACAAAAGAAAATTTCACGTGATACCCAGGAGCCTAGAGAAGTTAGCGCCATTATTATTTCATAAGAGAATTGGAAGGATCCTATCTAATTGGAGAGGATATGACATTGTGACAGGTTCTCCAGAGAAGGTGGTGGGAGGAACAAGGTAGGAGATGACAAGCCACTGCAGAAAGGGACCAAATGTACTCTTCATCTTCTACTCTGTACCTTTATCAGACAGGTTTGTCATAGTTGGGAAATTAAGGCAGTTTAACAAGCTCTCGACCATGCAGTCTGCTTGGTTGTTTAAACAACCAGTATTGCTAGTGGGGCGTGGTAGTGCATGCCTGTAATCCCGGTATTTGAGATACTGAGACAAGAAGATTGTGATGGGTTCAAGACCAGCCTCAGCAACTTAGTAAGACTCTCAGCAACCGAGAGAGACCCTGTTTCAAAATAAAAAATAAAATAGGGCTGGGGTTGTAACTCAGAGGTAGAATGCCCATGAGTTCAATCCCTGGTACCACCATACATACATACATACATACATACATACCAGCATTGCTTATTTGTGCTGAATCCTTCAGTTAGCTTGGTAGCTTCTCAGCCAGGACTAACATGGTGAAAGAGAGGTCAAGAGAAATCATGAATTTTGAAGAGTCCTATTTTGCTCAATTTCACATTAGACGAATAAAGGATTTTTCTTCCTATTTCACTTGGACAAGATTATTTTTCCTGAATTAGTCTGACCCTGGAGTCGCATATAGCTAAATGCTTGCTGATGACGTGTGAGCTTGAAGATGTTGGAGGTGGAAATGGGCTCCTCCGGATCACCGTTTGTTCCTCAGGGCTCATATTTCCCCTGTCTGCCTGTCTCATTCTCAAGCTGTCCTAAAGACAGTCTTGTCTCTCTGTGTGTGTTTTCTTAATTGCAGTTTCTTTCCAGCTGGAATCCAGCCTTTCCTTTCACTTGGTGAAAAACATCCACAAATATGTTGTAGAGGATGTGCTAATTAATGGATGTCCAAACATCTGGGGAGAAACAAGCAAAGTTACAGTTAACACTCCATAAACAAATACAGAAAGGGCGGACAGTTTGAGCACATCAAAGACACTGCGTGGAGGAATGTATTGTATAATCTCTCTGCACCTGTTTATTAGCACGATTTCATTTGGAAGGGAAGATGATTTTGTCTCACTCTCTGGGTGTCCTAACTTAAGGTCGAGTTCCATAAACTAAGCCGTTCTCACTCAGAATGGAAGGTCTCTCAGGACAAGGAGGGATTCCTGTTGGGAATCCACAGACAGCCCGAGAGCTCTTTTCTGTTCTTGTGGGCATGTTTATGCCCATACATGCATCAAAATGTTCTTTCCACCCTTACCTTTCAGCCAGTTTGAAATTACTTTCTCATTCCTCATTTCCTTTGACTGAATTAGTTCTCTATACCATACACCAAGAAAGTCTACAAAAGCAGAAGCAGTACTAAAAAAAAAAAGAGCTAACATTTATTGAGCACCAGCTGAGTACCAGACCATTCCCTAAGTACTTGAAATGCATTATTCCATTTATCCCTTACTCCTATGGGAGAGGTGTAGTTACTCTTCCTATTTCATAAAAGAGAAAGAGAAAGGACAGAGAGATTAACTTACTTGGTCCATAGTAGATGACTGCTTACTGCATGGCTACCATTTATACTTTTTGCCTCAGGCTTTATTTGCTAATTAAACATTTGTTGCTCATTCTATACAGTCCATTTCCTGACCCTGGACTTTCTCCCTTGTCTTGTTCTTGTTTTTGCCACTTCTAACATTTTTTATCATGTGATCTCTTTAGCAATTTTATCACATGATCTTTCCAGCTCTTCACTCTGGGTTCTCTCTCAAGGACTCTGCGTTTGCTACAATAATTCTCTTCATCCTGGGCCGCCATGCCATTTCCTGTCTGTTTGGACCTTCACAATGAAGTCTGACTTCCAATCCCAAACCTATACCCTCCCAAATCACACTGTTCTTTAGCAGGAGGAAATATTCCTTCCTATTATGTTTTCATGTCAATATTCTTGTAATTTTAAAGTTGAGTTCATCAAGGGTACACATGCTCAATCACCATTGGTTCCTGACACATTATTTTCAGAGATAATTCAGAGGAACATGATCAATCTTAGGAATTTATTTTATTTTATTTTGTTTTGGCTCTGGGAGTTGAACCCAGGGGCATTCTACCTCCAAGCTATACTTCCAGCCCTACTTTACTTCTTATTTTGAAACTAAGTTGTGAAGAACCTAAGTAGCTGAGGCTGGCCACGAACCTGCAATCTTCCTGTCTCAGCCTCCCAAGTACTGGGATTACAAGCATGTGCCACCATGCCTGGCTGAGTTTAAATTTTTAATTATCATTTACTCCTTCTAGCATAGCATTCAAATACCTTAAGGTGCATGTAAGACTATGCTCACCTGATTCTGGTTCATGGCTGGCTCCAGTTTCCTTGCATGCTTCCTCTCCGTGCTGTAGTTTCTAATCCTTCTTTGTGGTCAAGGGTCTCAGATGTTCCCCTCTGACTCTTCCTCCTCCTTCATGGATCTTCTAAATGGGAGTGTACTCATGAATGTGCACTATACTGGCAATCCGTCTGGTCCTATGAAGTTAATATAATCTATTTTTAACAACTCCCAAGAGTACATCTCTAGTCCTAATCTTGTCCTAGAAACCAAAGTGCTATATCGTATATTCAAGTGCTTATTTTCCCCTCAGTGTAAAATCACTGTGTTTTTCATCGAATTATCCAGTGTAGAGTACTAAGAAGGGTTAATATACACCCCAGGTTTGAATGGAGAAACCTTGGCAGGCATGGGACTGCATCAGGAAAAGGAAGAGTTATAGTTTCCTTCACCAAAGTGCACGGACTTCCTACCAAGTTGAGTACTTGTGGAGCTGTGTCCTCCAATAAAGGAAACATTTTAAACTCTGCACAAAGGCAAATTACTCTGGAACCTCTTCCACACCTTAAAGAAGGTTCGCGGAGAGCAGGGACCTTGCTGGTCTTGTTTACCACCACAGTCTCTGCACTCACAACAGTGCTAAGGATGCAGGAGGTTCTCGGTAATATTTGGAAATAAATGATAGAATGAATATCCCTCTTTCCAAAATCTATTGCTCTGCTTTATTTAAATTCAACCTGGCAATGAGACTAACCAGATAGTGAAATTTGGGAGTGAAAAAATAAACCCTAAAATCAGCTTATTCAAGAGATCATTAATTAGTATAATATCTAAGTGTATTGAAATGCTGCTATGTGTAGATATGTGTAAGCTTAATCTTCATATAGACCCTGTAGAAAAGACACTGGTATTATCCCCATCTTACTGGTGCAAACTGAGTCATGTGGTCTGTGTAACCTGATCAAGGTTCCGGTGGTGACAATGCATTTGAGTAGTGCAAGGATGCAGCATTATGTGACTCAGGAGAGGAGAGGGAGAAGAGAAGACTGGGGACTAGAGTGGTCAATTGGCAGTGCCATCCCTTAGAATAGGGTTAAAGACAGACACTGATTTGTGTAGCTTTAACAAGGAAATCATGACTGTTTAAAAGGACAACTGCCTAATTTATTCTCCAACATGGGCTACTTTTTGCAAGAGAGCATACACTGGGCATCGAATGAGTCAGCTAAGTTAGACTGGCTCTCTTCCTCTCTCTCCTAACCTGTGAGGGACGGGCTCTGGTGACACCTTCGCTCTTGTTTATTCCACATTTTATACTGATCTTGTCCACCTGCCATCCTGAAAATATGCAGCAGGTTTACCCAATGGAGTTGATAATCTAGTAACAGCTCTGATATTGAATCCTCATCTTCAGAAAGTGTGATGGTATGGTATCATGATATCCTGTTGTCATCTGGCACTTTGCCACAATTTTAAAGTCATGTTAATAAAGACTAAACAAAACCAACAACAAAAAGGAAACCAGAAAATAAGACAAGAGAAAAGGTTGGGGTTAAGGTTCTTGTCTTGATAGATTTGCTTTACTGGTGCCGGGAGGAAGTTTCCTAAACTGTCTGTATATCTTTATACTTGTGTTTTCAAAAAACATGACTCGTCGTTGGGGATATTAAAGGTCTCCTTCTATTACTCACTTTCTAAAACATACCTGTCAAGTCTACCCCACAAGAATCTCAAAATGTTGCCCGCAACCATTGTCTCCTCAGCAAAGTAAGACCAAGGGAGAGGATGTGAATTAAAATGAGATGCTTCCCATCTATCAAGAGATCACAGGAAGTGGAAAGTGAGCAGTGTTGAAATGTGTTGCTTTTCCATAAAGTTGTTATAATTACATGACAATGAAGATAAGAAAGAGATATAATCCATTTGAAATGCCTGTTTTTCTTTGTTTAGAGAAAGTAAATGTATTTTAGAGCTCTGTAAAGAATTACTGCCAAAATAGGACAGTTTACATATCCCCCACACTCAGTTTCTTCTCTTATTAACACCTTACATTTCTCACAATTCACAAACTAATATCAATACATTATTTTTAAAGTCATACTTTGAGATTACTTCTGTTTTTTCCTAATGTCCTTTTCCTGTTCCATGATCCAATCCAGAATACCACATTATATTTAAGAGCCATATCATTAGACCTGGTGGGGAACACCTGCAATCCCAGGACTTGGAAGGCTGAGTTAGGAGGATCTCAAGTTAAAGGATAGCCTCCACAATTTAGCAAGACTCTCAGTAAACTAGCAAAACCCTGTTTCAAAAAATGAAAAAGGACTGGAGGTGTACCTCAAATGTAGAATGTCCTGGGTTCAAATACAGTACCCCCACACACACACCAAAATAATCATATTTCTCTTGGCTGTGACAGTTTTTCAGATGTTACTTGTTTTTGATGATCTTGACAGCTTTTAGGACTGTTGGTCAGAAATTTTATAGACTATCTTTTAATTGATATTTGTCAGGTTTCATTTATTTATTTTTGTGTGTGATACTGAAGATTGAACCCAGGGGCATTCTACCTCAGAGCCACACCCCCCATTCCTATTTTATTTCTTATTTCTTTGATATGGGGGGGGTGTTGCTAAGTTGCTGAGGGCCTCTCTAAGTTGCTGAAGCTGGCCTCGAACCTACAATCCTCCGGTGTCAACTTCCCCAGTACTGTTATTATACATGTGCACCACCACACCAGGCTCAGGTTTTATTATTTAATGATTAAACCTGGCAATGTGCTTTGGGGAAGAAGCCTGCAGAGGAAAATGCCATTTTCATCATATCAAATCAAGACAACTTCTAGCTGTTGATGTTAACCTTGACCCCTGTCCTGAGGCCATGCTTCTCAGCTCTTTCCCTGTTTTTGTTATTTCCCACACTGTTCTATCTGGATGAAAGTCACTATACATTACTGACTACTAATGTGTCTGGAGTGACATTCTGTATTGTACTCATGATATAAACTATTTGGAATTCTTTCACAATGGGATTTCTTTATTGTCATCATTTATTTACTCAATTCTTCATTTACATAGTATGAACTCATTTCATACTTTGGGTTATCCTCCACTCCAACTCTTACTTTGTTTTGTTGCTCAAAATGTTCCAGTTACAGCTATTAAGAGCCCGTTCTGTTGACTCTGATATTCCTCTGACACACCCCCATCACTGCGGGATTTCCCTGTTTGCTTTGTTTCTTGCCCATTATTATTGTCTGATACCACCATGTGCATGGGGTTCATCTTGTGATTCTTCTCTTCCAATCCTTGAATCTCCAAGGAGTCCTGGTTTCTTTTATTGGCAAGTGGTATTGAAAGCAATGATCTGAATGCTGACTGGTTCTGTTCTTTGCTTCAAGGGAGATGAGTGTATCAACTAGTATGTAGGCACTATTATAACTATTTCTATATGTAGCCATCCGTACTATACTAAGCTAAACACTGGTTCATACTGGTGTTTCCAACTCCAATCTACCACCATATGGACCCTTCTGGTCTCCTTCCCTCACTTATCTGCACATTTCCACTCCCACAGTGAGAACATGGCTCCCAACATCCAACATCCATTTACTTATTTGTTGGATTCCAGTATATAGGTATCTCAGTAGCAGAATTATCCATCTGCGGTCCTACAGCTAACTTTATCACCTTACAGTGCTTATGAACAGGGTTTTGGTTTGGTTTGGTTTTGCCATTTCATTTACTACTCATTTTCAGTGACTTAGGTAAAAATGTTCTTTCTCTACCCCTTCAGTGAGGTTGTTTCTTGTAGACCCTCTGGCTATGCTCTACTATTCATCCTGAGATTCCCAACTTATTAAATAGTATTTATTTACTTATTTAGTGATACTGGGGATTGAACCCAGAGGCATTATACCTCTGAGCTACACTCTCAGCCCTATTTTATTTTTTACTTTGAAAGAGTGTCTCACTAAATTGCTGAAAACCTTGCTAAATTGCTGAGTCTGGCCTCGAATCTGTGATCCTACCACACCTGGCTCTTATTAAATAGTTTTTGAAAATTTGCAGGCAGTAAGTTTGACCCTGTGCTCTAAGTGTTCACCATTATATTGTCACAGAATAGTTTTATCTCACTGAAAATCCCCTGTGCTTCACTTATTCAGCTCTACCCCACCAAAATCCTGGAAACCACTTAGCTGGCTACTATCTATACAATTTTATTTTTTATAATAACTCATATAATTAGAATCATATAGCCTTATCATACTGGCTTCCTTCATTTAGCAATGTGTATATAAGATTCATCTGTGTCTTTTCATGATTCACCAGTTCATTTATATTTATATAAATGAACAATATTCTATTTTATGTATATATAAGCATTTTGTTACCCATTTGTCTATTAAAAGATGTCTTGGTTGCTTTAGTTTGGGCAATTATGAAAAAAGTTTCCATAAAAATTCATATGCAGTTTTTGTGTAGGAGTTACATTTTCAAATCAGTTGAGTAATATGTAGGAGTACAATGGTAAGAACATGTTTAGTTTTGTGAGAAACTGCCAAAATGCCTTCTAGGGTGACTATGCCATTTTGCATTCCAATTGACAATGAATAGAAGTTGCTTTTTATCCTAATCAACATTTGGTTTTATCATTTTTTGGATTTTAGCCATTCTAATAAGTATCTAGTGATATCTCAGAGTTGTTTTAATTTGCAATTCCCTAATGACAAATGACATTGCACATTTTTATATGCAAATTTGCAATTTGTATATCTTCTTTGGCAAAGTATCTGTTCACATCTTTGCCCAATTTTTAATTGGGTTGTGTTCTTATTGTTGAGTTTTAAGAGTTCTTTGTATATTTGGATACAAGTCCTTATCAGATACATGTTTTGCAAATACGTTCTCCTTTTGTGGCTTTTCTTTTTATTCTTTTAACAATATTTTTCACAAAGCAGAATTTTATAATTTTAATAAAGATCAAATTAGCAATTTTTCTTTCATGTATCTTTGGTATATGAAAATTAATCATCAAATCCAATGGTATTTATATTTTCTCCTGTTTTTATAGTTTTGCATTTTATAATTAGCCCTAAGATCCATTTTGAGTTCGTTTTTATGAAAATGTGGGTCCTGTTGTGTTTTGGACTTGCAGAGGACAAGTTATTCCTTTTCTCTTGCCAATTTCTTCCTTTTGATATGAGAATAGCTATCTTTTGATATGCGAATGTCTCACCAGTGTGCATTTTGGAAATGGAGGGCTTGTTTTGATTTCCCAGGCTCACAGCTGGAAAGGAAGTTTCTTCAGGATGAATCTGCCTTGCTTCTCACTCAGACCTCACTTAGATGAGACCTTGGACTTTTTGAGTTGATGGAGAAACAATTTAGATTTAGATTGCGGGTGGGGGCGGGGGGCTCTTGGGAGAGAATAAATTTATTTTATATGTGATAAAGACATGAGTTTTGAGGGTTGAGAGGCAGAAAACAATGGTTTTATGCCTTCCTAAAAGCATTTATTGAAAACTTACACCCCAATACAAACACTAAAGAGGTGAGTGAGACCTTTAAGAGGTGATCAGGCAATGAAGGATCTGTGCTCATGAATAGATTAAGGCTACTATCACAGCACTGGGTTTGTTATCAAAGGCTGAGTTCAGCCCTTTTCTTTCTTGTCCTCTTATTTTCTACCATGGGATTATGCAGTATGGCAGGATTTGTAGTCTTCTGCTCTTCCAAGCTGAATCTAGAGACTTCCAATTTCATCCCTGATAGGAATCATAAAACAAAGAGCAGTCAGTAATCAACTATCAACTCCTCTACTTATCTCTTTCCTAATTTTCTTTTTTTTTTTTTTTTTGCAGTACTGGGGATTGAACTCAGGGGCATTCTACCTCCGAGCTACACTCCCAGCCCTATTTTTTATTCTTTATTTTGAAACCAAGTCTCACTAAGTTGCGGAGTGCCTCACTAGGTAGCTGAGGCTGGCCGCGAACCCGGATCCTCTGGTCTCAGCCTCCCGAATGCTGGGATTACAAGTGTGCGCCACCACGCCCAGCTTCTTTCCTAATTTTCCTGAGATCTCTTTTCTTTCTTTTTTCCTCTCCAGTTCCCATGCATGAGAAAAAGTATACCACCCTTTATTTTCTGCATCTGGCTTCTCTCACATAGCACCGATTTTTTTTTTTTTTCTGCAAATGACATAATTTGGTTCTTTTTTATGCTGAGTAAAACTCCATTGTGTATGGAGTTTTCCTTTATCCATTCATCTGTTGATAGATACTAAGGCTGGTTCCATAACTTGTCTATTGTGACTTGTGCAGCTATAAGCATGGGTATGTATATGTTACTATAGTATTTTGACTTAAATTTGTTTGGAAAGATACCAGGGAGCAATATAGCCAGGTCATACAGTGGTTCCATTCCTCGACTTTTGAGGCGCCTCTGTACTGATCTCCATAGTAGCTGCACTAATTTACAGTCCCACCAACAGTGTATAAGTGTTCCTTTTTCCCCACTCTCCCATGTCTTGATGAACAGAACTTGGCTTCCTTCTATCCATGGGGATTCCTATATTAGTGGGATTCCCATGGATAGAACAGAATAGAGATTCCCAAGGATAGAAGGAAGCCAGATTCTGTTCCTCAAGACAATGGGAGAGCCTTGTCTACAACCTTGCATACTTCTTTATTTTTTCCTTATTGGTGCAATTCAATTATATATAATAGTGAGGTTCAATGTGTTAAAAAAAACATACTTGCACATACATGGCCATTCTGTGGACTTTTCACTCTGCTTGCTTTTTAATTATAAATTCTATTTTTAAGTCATGTAAGGCCATTCTCGTTTTATTATTCGCAGTTAGAGGAAGCCACCCAGCTTCTTCAGTATTTGCTAAGAAGATTCTTTCACTAGATGTCCTAACTCACCTCTTTCAAATCTTGCCTTCCATCAAACCCTAGGGAATGCACACACTACAACTAAATCATTTGCCAATTTACAATTTATAACCAGGGGGCCTTTACTCAGTTTCTGGGGCTTTCTTCTTCACTTCCACCTGCCATCTCATCCAGCTTAGTACATTTTCTGTTGCTGTAACTGAATAAGATAGTCTAGATAATTTGTAAAGAAAAAAAAATTAGTTCTTACCAGGCTGAAGGCTGGGAAGTTCAAGCTCAAGGAGATGTGTCTGGTGAGAGCCTTCTTGCTCGTGAGGACTCTGCAGAGTGGCATCACTTGGTGAGACAGAATGAGCTTGCTAACTAGAGACTCTCTTCCTCCACTTATAAAGCCACAAACACTATCAAAGGGGCCCATCGTCATTAATTTAATTTTAATTATCTCCCCAATTTTCACCTCCATGTACCATTAACATAGGTCTTTGGGGATTACATTTCAATATGAGTTTTGGAAAAGACAAAAATTCAGATCATTGCACTACCTATATTTCTACCTACCACTTAGGTAATATCAAGGAAGCTTCAACTTTTTCTGTAGTTAACATCTTCTTCTGAGTTCTCACCTGAATCACCCTTACTGCATTTGTTTCAAAGTTGTACCAGCTTCTACTCATTTCCCAATTTCAAAGATGCTTTCATATTTCTAGGCATTTGTTATAGCAATAGCTACACTTCTCAATATCAATTCTCCTTCCTTCCTCCCTCTGTCTCCTCCTTTCTCCTCCCTCCTCCC